>JASJET010000091.1:2900000-3165000 GCA_034092305.1 Diaprepes abbreviatus | reverse complement strand
TAAAATATTGCATATATTAGTTTGATTATTAGTTTTATATAATACCTAATATATTTTAAGCCTTTAGCCTAGATATATACACAGAAAATCTTAATAAAATAAAATTTTGTAATGGATTAATACAATTCTCAACCCTAATACGTTTCATACGTTTTTAGGCCAAAATATACATGTTTATTAAAACTTGTTAGCGAAACTAAGCCAGTGCAATGTTGCCAAAGTTTTTATTATTGTGAAGGTCAGAGTAAAGGTGGCATCTTTGATATTGTATATGCTTTTTCAGTTACGAGTATTAGTGAATTGTTTGTATATGATAATTAGATTTAAATTACTGCCAACGTCTGCCTTTAGTCCTATAAAATCCAATTAAATTAACTTTCAATCGACTCCCACATTATATTACTTTGAATAAATATAATAATAAAAACTAAAACGGTGAATCCAGAATTATATATATATATATATATATATATATATATATATATATATATATATATATATATATATATATATATATATATATAATATATCCGGGAGTACATCCATTCGTTTGATTAGTTTTTTTTTAACTTTAAAACATTTCACCAAAATCTCATTATTACAGTTACGTAAGAACACGAATCAAGTTAGTCTAGAACGTAGAATGAGATTCAACTTTATTTTAAGCAATATGACAACAGTTATTAAATGGCTTAATCAAACCTATTTCAAAACGACCGTTTGGAACGATATTTTAAATTTTCAAATAGTGGAATAATATTTCTTCCGCGAAAATATTTTCGATTTATTTACACTTCTTAAGAACCGAGATTTTTGAATTTATCTCCTGCTTGCCATTAAAAGTGCTACAGAATCTTTGGGATGTCAGCATGATGGAGCTCCCTGTAACTTTTCTACAAAGATGGCTAGGATGACTTAAATGATTTTCGATTCACTTATAAACGTTTTATTCCTATTTTAGTAAAATTGTCTAGACTAATTTAAAACTTGATTCCTACACACACGTAACATAATTGAAAAGAAATTTAGAATAGTAATTAATGACAGTCTTTTTTAACCTTTCAGTATTGTCTTAAATTAGTTATTTAAATTACAAGGTTATTTTCTCAAAATCATGTTATATCTACTGTCAAAATACACTTTTAGAAAAAACTTTTATATATTTCTAACTTAACTGAGCTATGACTTTTACTCTTTTAAGCTATCCTATATGTCCTCCATCAATTTTTTTCTTCCCATCTGGTGAGAAATTCTTTAGACTGGTTAACATATATATATATATATATATATATATATATATATATATATATATATATATATATATATATATGTTGTTGCGTAGTGTTTCACGAAAGGGAACATGTGATTCAGTATTAATCCGGGACTACATCCGCTCGTTCGTTTGGTTTCCTGTGGAAGTTTGCAGACGTTTCGCCAAAAGCTCATTTGGCATCTTCTGTGCTTGGTGGTTGTAGATCAATAGATCAATCATCATGTATCTTAATTAGGAAAGCGGAAAATTGAGGTTGAATTTTCAACTTTGATATTATATTTCTCAGAAAATAAAAAACTTACAGATTCCGGGTTTGAGGTACTTTTTTAGAATAATAATACCTATATTTATGTTAAATTTTAAATCGGTAATTTGTTAATACATGTCTTTTTTTTAAATAAAAACCGTAAATTTTGTTAAAAAGAATATATTTGTGGCGCCACTTATAATTTATATTATATGAATCGATAGGTTTTTAAATTCTATATAGCTTTTGTTTCAACATTTTTCGATACAACTTTTACTTTTCGAGATTAGCTCAAAAAACCGAAAATCGTGACCATTTTTGGTCCGCCATTTTTTTTTTGCACAGGCCTTTCAGAGTTACCATCGATATATATTTTATAGGATGCCGAAATGAACACATTCCAACAAAAAAAATAATGTTTCATTTTTGTTAACAAAACAGCTCTTTTTTGATCTAATTTCCATGAAGTAATGCGGAAAATATATACTGGTTCTGCTGGTCAGCAAGACTAGAGGGTGGAGCGGTATAGAGGGAGTACGACCATAAAATTGCGTATGACAGGTGCTCCTTCGAGACTCTGAAAAGCCAGCGATAAAATTCTAGAACTGGTAAATTCTCGAAGAAAATTGTGCATAATTATAATAAATTAAGATATTTTTTTAATTTTATGAGGAAAACAATGAAAATGCGGCTCGAAGTGGCCAAAAAATATATAGCAGATTGAGCAGAAGAGTAATTAGCGGATTGTGTACAGGTTGGCTGCAGAGAGAAATTATACAAATAATATGCAAATACAAAATACGACGACAGCGTAACACAAATACTAAAATGGCCTACTTTTTAGTCGAAATCACTTAACTAATTTCTTTTTAATGGGCACTAGGATAGTTCCCTGCTTCACAATGCAAGACTGTCTCACTATATTTCGGAAAAGTTTTTGAGGTTAAATCTAATGCATTTGGGAGCAAAACGGCAAGCGTTTTCGATAAGGCGAGAGACGTGCAATACGTCCAGTACTATAATATACGACTACTTTACTATGCCTGTCCCTTTTTACATTTGTTCAAAATGCGCGAGGGCCAGTAAAATTCTTCACGCTAAACGCGAATAAAATTAAACAAAAAAGTAATGAAACCTAAACAACAGGTTCGTTACAATAGAAATATTAAGAAATCAGTAACAATTGCTGAGAAAAATAATAAAGTTTATGTATTGGTGACATGAGACTTTGCGTTTAGACAAGCTCGAAAAAGTGATTATTAGATATTTTATCTTGATAGATTTGAAAAACGAATTGAACAATGTGAGAGTATTCTTAAAAATATTTTCGAAGTGGAGCACAGAAAAAAATATATATTGAAAGATTTAATGTAAAAATATAAATTTATATTGTTAACCTTTGTTGTAAACATCCTAAATAGAAAATATGCTATATAGGTTTATATTGTTAACCTCTGTTGTAAAAATGATAATCTTAATTAAAAAGGATGTTATATAAATAAGTCATTTATTTAAAAAATTTTAATATACAATATTATTGAAAATTATAATACATTTTTTAGGAAACCATGAATTATGTGATTTATCAAATCATAACAATTTAAAAAAAACTTGGTTCCCTTTCTCCTTTAAGACTGTTTAAACCAAAAATACGTCTGGATATTTAACTTTGTAAATCTTCTTCGTGAAAACCTACAATATATTTATTTTTACTATAGTTTAACAAATAGGGGGTTAGATTTGTTTATTGAACCTTTCTAATTTGAAAAATGTCAGTTCACTAATTTGGAGTGTATCCTTTTACAAAAACCTGTCCTTATTGGGAAATTCTAACAAAATATATATATATTTTTTTAATTTAGTGCTGTTCAAGTCAAATATTTTTTTAAAAGTAAATTAATTTAGCAGTATAGTTTTTTATTTCTTTTTTTTTTTAACTTCAGCAAGTCTATATCCCGTTCTGTGAATAGTGTTAGTGTATTTTTCAGTAATGGTTGGTAAAATAGAGTACCACTGATCACGTATAAGAAGAACCATTAATATACTTTTGTAACTTCATGTGTGGCTTAATATGAGTAGACCCACAATTATTTCCTCTGCGAAAACTCTCGTAATCGGTTTATTCGCTTTCCAATTTTTTCCATAACACGTCGGTTTCCCGTCGCAAGAAAATTTATAAATATAAATTTTTTCGAATTGTAGGCGTTAGATTATTGAAATAAAGCGCGAAAAAAAAATTGTCATACAAAAATTGTTGTCAATAAAATTTTGGAGATTTACTGATAACAAGTTAATTTTTTCAGAATTGTTTAATAAAAATATATACAAGCCACCAATGACATTGTCCGACAAAATACATTTTTCGGTTTTGTAATCAGTCGCATTGAAGTCGTCTCTCCCATAAGAGCACGGTATTTATTAATAAAATATTTTGTAGTTTTTTGGTGTTGGAAAAGACAGAAGAATATTATTAACGAGTTGTCCGACAAAAGAAACGTTACCTTTTTCCATTAAAATGGAAAAACCAATATTATAAATTTAACATACATACCACATCGTGCGCGCACATACATATTGTACTAGTTACTAGCTGTGCTCTCAGATGAATATATATATTAAAAGCGCGAAATTCAAATGCGTTCAGAAAAGTTATTGACACAGAAAAATAATTGCAATGATATAACAATTATAAATAGTTTAATAAAATAGATTCCATTATTCAAATAATTTTTGTGAAAAAAAAACCTATTCAAATGCATTCTAAAAGTTTCGACTTCAATTTTTACACAAAAATCGTTTAATTAATGGAATATTATTTGATTCAACTCTATATAATTGCCATACCATGAATATTCACTGCACTGATTCGGACATAGCCATTATAATGTTAACAAATATGAAATATTTAAAAGCAGATGTGTTATAGATATGAGCGCGAAGTAAAAAAAAAAAGAAATGCAGCATAATAATGTGATTTACAAAGAATTAGGAAAAACATTAGCGCGTGCTCTCACAATTTACCTCGTTTTTACGGGAAATTGTTTCAAATCATCTTTTCACCGTGAAGGAAAAAACAACCATTCAACAAAAGAAAATGTTAAATACCAACGGGCATTTATTAATCTGCTAAGTATCTCACCATGAGATACTCGTTAAAAGTAATAATGTTAACTTAGGGCGAATAGGAATGTTCGAAAAGGCATTTCCAAGCAAAAATGTAAATGAGGCAATATTCAAGGACCAGTTGATGTATGTCGATGCCTCCAGTATGACACCGACAAAGGAAGAATTATTGCAGTAATGCAAAAGAACAATTTATATTTCGAGTGTGTGTTGTAGCGCTCACATAAGATGCTCAGTTGCTCTTAAACCCGAAAATTGTGGATGGATGATAGGAGATAACACGTACAGAATTATTGGTTTGATGTACCCCAAAGTCCTTTTTTAGAGACATATCTTAAAATCTTACAGGTATTATATCAGCAATTTAGATAGTTATCTAATATAATTGATTTCAAATTACTACAATTTATACTCATGAATTAATAATTTTACAGATGCAGACATTGATGACAATGATGATTCGGATGATGGTGAAGTTCGAACGAGTAACGAAACTAAAGATGATTGTTCCGAGAAGTCTGATAATGATAGATAGATTAATAATGTTTTATACTATTTTTTATTATTTTTGTATTTAATGAAGCGATAAAATTGAAATGCAAATTTACGAATAAAAGTTTACTTATATGTCATGCTTATCAACTTTTCTGAAGATAACTAAAGCGAAAAACATTGGATATTTAATTTCAATTTCAATTTTTTTAGAACCCTAATTGTACTTGTTAAATTATTATAAATACGTCAATAAATGAGAAAGAAAAAAACAGATTTTAAAAATTGTTAAAAAATGAAGAATCATTTGTTGCGTCGTAACTGAGAGTGGTTTAAGTATTCGCATAGTTACTTTTCGCTTTTACACGTACTGTAAATAAAATAAACACCACAAAATAAATATTTTTTGTCTTACACAGGAGATTAAACCAAAATTTTTGTCGGTCACTTCGATCACATATAGATAATAAGCTCACACACTTTTTTTGTCCGACCAATAATAATAAATATCATGCTGTCATGGGAACGACGACTTCAATGAGTCGGACTGAAAAATCAGAAAATATGTTTTATCGAACAATGTCATTGGTAGCTTTATATATTTTTATCAAACAATAAAAAAAAATTAGATTGTTTTTAGTAAATCTCCAAAATTCGACATTTCGTTATGTTGAGTGTGGTTGAAACCCTTTATAAACCATAATTTTTGTCGAACAATTTTTCTTCACGTTTCTTCTTCAATAATCTAACGCCTATAAATGAAAAAATTATATTTATAAATTTTCTTACGACGGGAAACCGACGTGTTAAAGAAAAAATTGGAATGCGGTTACGAGAAGAAGCAGAGGAAGCAGTAATTGGTCTACTCATAATTAAGCCACACAAGAAGTTACAAAAGTCTATTAATTAGTCTTCTTATATGTGGGAGGGTTTGAGAACTATTTTTACTAAAATATTTCCATATTATATTTTTTAAATTTCAATTTACACGTTCTACTATGCTCGCTTTTAGATTAGAGTAACTATTAGAATGATTAATTTGCTAATAATTCATAAGATCTTTAAAATCTATATTGAAAAATTCTCTTTCTAAATCTGTTTGTAAATTTTTTGGTTTAGATGTTTCTTTCTAAAATTTTTTCGTAGCTTCAGTTATATATTTTCCTTTTTACGTTTAAGTTGTTGGGTCCAAATATACTTTGAGAATGCGTTTATTACTACCAAAATATATCTACAACCATTATTAAATTTGGAATAAGTTTGCATATCTACCAAATCTGCTTGTCATAAGTAATTTAGGCTTTTAACAATAGTTCTTTTTCTTTAATATTTTCACGCATGGTACAAGAGCATGATTTCTTAACACGTTCCTTAGATATTTATTTTATAGGTATCTTTCGTAAGTCATCAATTTTGCATTCTAAAGTTTCAATTGACGCATTATTCGTATTCAGTTTCTTTATTTCAACCTCAAGGTTACTAATTCTAACATTAATTTTAGTTTCAAAAAACATATTTGATTTTATACTTTCATTTCTTATTTCTTTCACTGTTCCGTTTAATTTTCCTCTTGTATATGCCATAGTCTCATTATATTCTTTGCTAGAAAGTTCGGCTGCTCTGTAACTAATTTTTTTCATGATTTTATTCATGTCTTTAAATCAAAAACCGTTTTTTCAATTTTATTTCCTACATCGTTCGAAAATTTCTCTACATCATTTAACTTTGATGAAATTTCCCCAATATTTAAATTATGTTTTTAAGTTTTTGTTTTAATTCTTGTGTAGTTGTGATAATCACAGCAAGAACTACTTCTGCTAAAGATAATAATTCTTTTTCGAATCTTCTATCCAATATCTTTTAACATTTTTCATTGTCACCACTGATTTTTTACTCTATTTTCGGAATATTTCATTGTGAGATTATTTCCTAAATTTTTTCGCTATTTTTTACAGTTTGGTTTTCAAATTTACTTTCAATTTTTTTATTTAAGTTTTGAAGATCTGCCTTTCATTTTTTCTTCCAAATTTTTCATATTTAATTTAGTTTCTTTAGCATTAGATTAATTTTAAGATTCATTTCATTAACATTATCGCTATCTTTTTATGAAGTGTGCGTTCATAGCTCTCTTAATTTTTAATGTATTTACTATCATGAATCTTTTGAAAATTACCTACTTCTTCTGAAGCCCCACTATTAAGTTTGTTTGTAAGTTCCTGAACCTTTGATGCTATATCTTTTACAATAATTTATTTAACATTATCTATTGTAGAAGTATCATTTATTTTTTATTTAACGAATGTTATTTCATTTTTTTTTGTTATTTTCAAAACTCTTTACTTTGTCATATTTCTATCTTATTGCTTTAAAATCATCTTCACATTTCGATGTTTCCTAAGAAAAACATTTTAACTATTCATCATTATTAAATTATATATCTGATACTCCAACACGATATTTTCTTCAAACAACTTAATTTTTTTAAAATAGATTTTACATTTTCGTTAACTCTCTTTTTTAAATTTACAATCTCATTTTTTAACGCAGGTTCAAACTTTTGAACAATTTTATTTTCAATATATTTATCATAATTTTTAAAGGGTTTAATATTTCATTTTCAACATTGGCCAGTAGTTTATTTTCTAGTGAAGGTACATTTACTGTATACTTTTTGGAAACATGACTTCCATATATATCAATGGTCATTTTACCAATATGATGTATTAATATTTACTACATACTTTTATACAGTTATGTTGGCTTCATTTAGTTCTTCTATAATAGAAATAATTTCGTTGATATGTCTCGTATTTGCAGTTACCATAGATACTACCAATAGTCGAAGGCGATCAACAAATTAATTTACAGTAATCCAATATGCATTGGTTCTCTTTAAATATCCATATAATTATCCAAATCTTGTTTTTTAAAACCTACTGGTTCTTTTTAAATAACAATTTATATAAACCTGATTAACTATATGATTATACCTTCAACTTCTATGTTTTTACCAATAATTTCTACAGATTTTTGGGTTAAACCCAAAAAGAATTTCTCAGTTTCCAAATCATGAACTATTCCATAGTGGTAATTAAACTTATGTTCAACACCTTTTACACCATCATCAATATATTAACGAGGTAATTCATGAAGTCCTAATAAATATTCTTGATATAAAGGTGTATTGGCAAATATATGAATTGTTTGTTCTAATATATCTGAAAGATTCCTACGGCAGACTGAACTTTAAGAAGGGGAACTCTCTCTATAATACGTGTTTGTTGTATAGATGGCATCTTACTAACTGAAGCCGTAGTGGCGTACCAGTCCATAATTGTTGGTATTTAAGTAGAAAGAATTAGAGTTTTTTTCTGTCTTTCTTTTTTCTGGTGTTGATGTTGGAGTTACTGTTTGAAATAATCTTAGTTTTGAAGTTTTATACAATTTTCTAATGCATGTTTGCAGCTCATTCTTTTTCACAGTGTGGCAAATTTTTGAAATTAATTCTTGTAGGGGTTGAGTTATAGGTTTATAGGTTTCCTATGATTTATATTGTTATTCATATTCTGCGTTCTTTAAACTTTGATTTTTTTGTTTAATAGCTTTCCTTGACTTAACAAGTTCTCTTGCTAAGCGTTTATTCATTACTAGTTTAATTTTCACAAAACTTTTATTTTTATAAGTAAATATAAGAATCAAATCCTTTTCGATATCGACAAGATTTTAAATTAGACTCCTTATCTATTACCAAAAATCCACATTTATCTATCTAACACATGAAAAATAACTCACTAAGTTGATTAAATGGCATAACAATATTGACATTATCATCATAAATATGTTTTAGGTTCGTTTTATCTTATTGAAATATAACATTGAAATTCATATTTTCGCGAATTAATAAATTGGGAATTTCACACAAATAAAAACAATCGGTATTTATATTATCTTTCGAAACAAAAGTACTCTTTAATAATAATTTGATTGCAACACACATTATCATCAAATATTGTTATAGAAAATGGTTTAACTTTTTGTAGTGAAACAACATTTTCTTTATTTTCAGAGTCATAGTATCCAATTTCTTTTAGTGGTTTAAAAAGTATCCTTAAAAATTCTTATTTTGGTTGATATGAGAATAAATAAATAAATTTTCAAATCGTAAACCATTAAGATCTTCAATAAACTAATAACGGCATTAGTTTTATCACACCCTGATGGACCTATAATTAACTCTTTTTACTAAGACTTCAAACAATTTTCCATGTTTTCTAAAGTTATTCGTTGAAGCTTCATGTCCTTTACTGATAATTGAATAAGGTTGTTTAACAATTTTAATTAATAAGAGGATATATAAAAAGGAAATTCTAATTTAAAACTGATCAGTTACTTCCAAGATTTCGATTATACTATGCCTATTTCATATAATCAAAAATCCATTTATAAAAGAAGTGTCAGAAAAGAAGGTAGTGGTTTAAGTATACTCTAATAAATAAACTACCTTTTGAATTACATTTACCAGAGTATAAATTTTATGTGTGGAAGAAAACTAGAAAAAAATATCTAGAAGCGATAAAGGTATAAATTTATTGGGTGAAGCTTGTAACGAGCATGATATTGCCTGTGCACAATCAAATGGTATAAAAAGCCGACGTGCTGCTGATAAATTATTAGTTGACAAAGCTGTAGAAAGATTCAGAGTAAAAGACGCAACTTTTAGAGAAAAACCGCTGCATTTGAAATAAGGGATGTAGTGAAAATTAAGAGAAAATTTGAAATGGGATTAAAATAAGATTATAAAGAAAAGAAGAAAAAATAGAATCGAAATATAACTATGACCATTATCAATCATTTAACAAAACAAATCGTGCTGACCTTGTCTTAAATTTCTTTATAATATTGGCTGAAAACCAATATTAATTAATTTTATTAAAAACTATGTCGTACAGTTTTGTCATTAGTGGCAATTCTCCCAGACTTTCCGTTAATATTCATTTTCCGATATATTTAGATGAAAATTTTTACACTTGAAACTTTTAATGCTACTCCAAATATTCATGAGACTAATAATCTTTTCATTTATGACTCAAATTAAGAAATTAGACTACTCCAGGTAGTTATGAAATAGACGATGTGAATAGTTTTATTTAAAAATTCTTCATAATTATCCGAATAATGACAGTTTACGAATATATTCATATCTCTTTTTGTGATGGAACTATTAGGTTTTAAAAATAATGAATAAGAAGGTCTTAAGGACCATATTTCAGACATTCCAGCAGAACTTATTAAAGCATTAATGCAGCTATAAACATCGATTGTTACACAGCTGAAGGATCATATTTAAACGAAAAACCTGTTTAGAAAATACATCAATTTTTCCCAAGTGTAGCTTCTGGTTTTAACATAATAGAATCATCACAAAATGTTGTGTTTACTTTTCTGTCACTTTAATGGTAATAGACAATTAAAATAGGGGATCAAGATAGTGACCTAATCAATTTTAGAGGAAAAACGGAAACAGCAGACTACATGTTAAAGTATTAAGGCAGCTATAAACATCGATTGTTACACAGCTGAAGGATCATATTTAAACGAAAAACCTGTTTAGAAAATACATCAATTTTTTCCAAGTGTAGCTTCTGGTTTTAACATAATAGAATCATCACAAAATGTTGTGTTTACTTTTCTGTCACTTTAATGGTAATAGACAATTATAATAGGGGCTCAAGATAGTGACCTAATCAATTTTAGAGGAAAAACGGAAACAGCAGACTACATGTTAAAAAAAGATGAATAATGGTTATTTTATATAATATAAAAGCTCCAAATTGTAATTTTCCAAAAAAAATTTTCATGACAAGCATAAATAAAAAAGCTACGAGACGGTATTTAATTATTAATAAATTAAACTTTCAAAGATTAACACCTCCTAACAAGAAATTTCTTATAAGTTTAGGTTTTGAACCCAAATTAAATTGAATTTTTAAGTGTAAAAGAAAATATTATTGTGAATAAATCAGTTTTAAGGTGGAAAGTACTATCATTTGAAATTTTCAACTAGAATTAAATGATGAAATTAGAATTGCTCTATAAGAAATACGAAAAATATTTTTACCTTGCAAATGTGAATTATATTTACAATTAAAACTTACTAAAGAAGATGATACTCCATTAGCTGGTACGATATTAATCAACAATGCTCCAGCATTCTCATTTAAAGAATTATATTGTATTAAATAGCGTTACAATTGACTTTGTTTGGGGTGTTGGAATTACTTCAACCCTTAAAGGATATTATTATATTATATTATATTATATAAAATTGAAACAAAAGTGTTAAATTGAAAAATGCTGGCTGGTATGCAAAAATGAAATCCAAAGAAAAAAATATGACTGATAAAAAAAAACTCTTCTTTATGCATCGCATTAAAAATGTCCTCGGGATTTTTTGAAAATTGTAACAAAATAATTTTAAATTCACAGCAAGAACTAATACTAACAGGAAGCAATGATGGATTTAGTAACTACAAGTGATGATGTAAAACCAAAGCTAAAATAATCAAAATTTGTTGGCGAGTTCCACATTTTACGGTAGTCATCTCCCAAGAACTAGCTCTAAATAAAATGATAAAAATAGTGATATACTTTTTACTTTCCGAAAGTAGGAATTAATTGAATATCCAGAGTTACTAGAAAATTGAAGATATAGTTGACCTGTAAAAATTTACACGAAAATTGAAACACCAAGACATATTTTAATTGATTTTCGAAAGGGTATATACGGCAATTTAAAATCAAATATTAGCAAAGCTGCTCATTGTGACCTAAGTATATTAGAACTTTCCAATAGAACCAATTTCTAATACCAATGAATTTAAAAATAATGCTCCTATTGCTTACATTAATTGTTCTCACCACAGAAATTTATTCCAATTCATAATTTTTCTTCGATAGTCAGAATTTTAACAGAAAAAGAAGAATTCGTAAATTAAAGGAGAAGAAAAAGCTAATTTTATTAAGAAATATTGAACTAGATCAATAATTATATTGAGTGAAAAACCTATTTTATCTAAATCATCTCCCAGATATTTTTATCATTCAGAATCACGATGAATGTGTTCACTTTCTAAGTGTAATACAATAAATTAACTTTCAATGCATTAATATATATTTTACTATTTATTTTCATCCTAAGAATAGTTACAAAAAATTACATTTTTTAATCTTTACATAATAAAACAACTATAAACATTTAAACATTTTATTTGCACTAACTTAAACTAACCATTAAATCGTTATATAAATTTAATACACTATTGTGTCCAATTTTCAAGTTCATCAAATAATTTTAACAAATTTTTTGTCTTTAAATAACCATTACGCAATTCAACTGTTTAGATAAAGATCTGACATGTATCATTCATGACGAACTTTGCATAAAGTTCTCTCACAAAATTTTCCATTTTAATCTAAGTATTTTCCTCACCATGCGATTTGATTAACTCTTTCAATACAAATGGATCACTAATATATTGTTTTAAGTCGCGAACTTCACCATGAAGCCAACTAACTTTACAAATTCAGGTATAAATTGTGCAATATTTTTGTGAAAATAGCGTTGCACAATTTCCCTGCTTCTAAATGGTTTTTTATATATCCAAATAATATGAAAACGAAGATGGACCACTATCAACTGCATAATGTTGTAACTCAAAAGCAGCAAATTTTTGAATTTTTAAATCTAATGCTGAAGACAAATTTCATCTTAATATATTTTAATCTGATAAGGCGTTGTTTTTATAATGAAAATTAAAGAAGAAATATAAGGTATTGTTACCATCATAACTTTGGCCAGATAATTAATGAAAAGATATATTAATATATTAGACAATTGGAAAAATATAATGAGAGAATAAAAGAGGAGGAGTAGGAAGAGTATATGGCCATATAATTAATAAAAAGATGTATTAGATAATTTGAAAAATATAATGATAGAACAAAGAGGAGGAGGAGGTAGAGTATATACTCTTACTCCCCCTACTCTTTTGTTCTCTCTTATATTTACTACTAACAAAAAATTATGACTGGTTGGTTACTGTTGAGACATTTTATATTTTTTTTGAAAAAAACTCTAGATACAATCTATTAAAAAAAGGAATGTATTCATTAGCTTCTTTAAATACATTAATTATAAGAGTAACTGTCATTAGACTAAGTAAAGTTTTTTTTTCAGAAAATAATAACAAAATTTTTGAATGAACCTAAACAAAAAATGCTTCTAATGACAATCACTTCTTCTGGATTACTTACTCCGTTCACATCGTTTAACAATCAAATAAAGCAAAAGTTTACATATTTTATAAGAAAAAAAGAAGAAGCTGTCACTATGGATAATTTTCGAAATGTCTTGACGTTTGGGGATATGGCAGGAAGGCCAATTGATGATTTGTCAGTTTTAGTAGAAGGTGTATTTGTTCCCTTATTATCAAATCCTGCGAATCAGATAGGATGGCCCAAGGTAGTAGCACAAGATGTAGTGTCTCATGTAAGAGCTTTTAAGAATACAGTTGATCAGGTAACTACCTATATATTTAATTTTTTTAAAACCATAGTCCGCCGTATATTCGGACAATGTAGTATCAAAGTAGACACTAATTAATAATATTAAATATAGTTATACTTATTTGTAAATATCATACTTTTGGTCAGAAAACGAACTCATAGTATATTCAAATGAAATATTAGATTTTCTTCGTCTTATTTTAAAGGATTTGAAATAATAAATTTAACCTACATTTCAATTTTAAGATAGTGAAATTGCCAGACATGAACAATGGAAAATACAATTTATTATAAATATTTTTTTTTTATTTAGAAAATATTTTTTTTTGCACAACTCCAAGTAGAAATAAAATTATTATCGTACATAACAAACTATTTCCAAAAAGTCAGTATAAGCTAGTGCAATTAGCAAACGATATGTTGTTATGAATTGCTGGATTCATGTAATTGTTTTGCTTTCGTTATATATCCTTTAAAAAATGTAACAAATAAAGATAGCAAGTTTTGAACAGAATTATCACTATTTTTCCGGAGTTCAATTTAATAGCCTTTTAGTTTAATTTTGATATATAATTTTAATTTTGATTTATAATTTTCGTTGTTCTCTGATTTGTTTTAGAAGGTTTTTTTTTCTATATATTTTCCTTTGACGTCCATGCTAATTAAAGTGTTGTATTATGTTTTTGTTGGCATTTAGTTGTCGGTTTCTATTAGTTTATATGCAGATGTCTATATGTTTTGCTGTAATGTTCTCCAGCATCTTTCCATCTCATTTTCTTCAAGTGTACCCTCGTTTCCTATTTTTTGTATTAATTTGTTGGTTAAGACTTTATTACATATTGGATGTAACATTGCTTCAATTTTTACTTTTTGTTCTATTTCATGAGACTTGAATTTTTTCAATGAAAAAAGAAATAATTTTAAAATGTTTTCAAAATTTTAGCCTCAAAATTATATGCTCATAATTTCAAATATTGACCGATACCAATCAAAATCTTGCAGTGAAAATAGTCAAAAAAAAGAAAATGTGAAATATATTATTCTAGAATCTAAAGAAGTGTACACGTATTTTGACGTTTTGTGAAAAAATCATTTCAATGAAGTTATCGAGATTTTAAAGTTGAGCTTAGAACTTTTGCAGTGAAGAAAAATTAAAGTTATTTTTTACTAAAAATTTTATATTTTTATGATTAAACGACTTAATTGAGTTTTCTCTTTTCATTAAGGTTACATGAGTTATAAACTTTAAGAAAAAAATTTGAAAACTGAAAATTTTTCAAAAATAGCGTCAATTTTTCGAAAAAAACAAACGCGATTTTCTCAAAAACTGCATTTTTTATTTTGATAACTTTTTGTCGAGGGTTCCTTGTTATATGCTTCTTTAACTACAATTGTTTTTATGGGAGCTAATTACCGATTTTATTTTAAATCATGCAATAAGATTTTTTCAAAAAAAAAACTCTTTCTCCGTGAAATATATCATTATAGAAGCCAGAAAAGTACACCTATTTTGCCGTTTTGTTAAAAAAATATTTTAAACGAAGTTGACGAGATTTTAAAGTTGAGATTAGTACTTTTGTAGTGAAGAAAAATGCAGCTATTGTTTTATTCAATATTTTATATTTTTATGACTAATCAACGTAATTTAATTTTCTCTTTTGACTAATTTCAGATGAGTGATAAACTTGAGGAAAAAAAAATTTAAGCAGAAAAATTTTCAAAACTAACAAATGTTTCTCGAAACAAAGTGATGAATTTTTTTTAAGGTTACCTATTATATGCTTCATTAGATAATTACCATTTTTGTCATTTTTTATATAATGTATTTACCAAAAAGGTTTCTTACGATTGTGAAAAAAGTAGAATAGAAACAAATATTTGCAAGTAGCAACTAGTTTACCAAGTCAGTTTTATGTACAATTTAAACATATTGAAGTTCTACAATAAATCGACTTTATAAGCAAGTTAGTACTTGCAAATATTTGTTCGTACACTGAAAAAACACTATCGTGTCCTCAATAATTGTTATTATTTCTTTTATTACAGGTATACTAGATTTAAAAATACGTTGTAACGAATCAATTCATATGCTATTATTAATCTAAATAAAACCAAGTACAATTAAACTAACCCTACCGATAAACGGTTTAATATTAGTATTTTTTATATGAAATATATGTAAAGTAGGATTCTAACAAACACAAAACGCATTAAAGAAAGATGTACCAAATATTAATTCAATGATTGCTCTTTTTGGTTGAATATTGTAATCATTGTCGTACACCGATATTCAGTCGCCTAACTAGATTAAACAGGTTCTTGTGCGTGTCGGTCGTTTTATTCCTGGTTCAGGTGACGGGTGGTAAACACAAAATAGTAGAGAGATATTTTATGGTGGCAAAGAAGAATTTAAAATTGGTGAAATTATATGAAAATGGAGGACCTGTTGACTTTGTAGGGTCTGGAATCTCTTATACCAGTTTTTAATGGTAAGTAAAATCTCAAAATACATGCATTTATTGTTTATACCGTGGGATATTTTAGATGTAAAAGGCAATGGCTCTGGGATTAGTAATGGCAAATTCGTTACCTTCAGCCATATTGTTACAGATAATTATACTAGTATAATCAGAGTTATATTTTTTCTTTTACTTAATAAATTACCAATTTTTTAAAGATATGCAGTTTTTATGAGATATAGACCTAATTAAAAAATATTTTTTGATTTTCAGAATATTCCAAATTTTAATTTTATTATTTAAAGGATCGCATTTATTTGTAATTTATAACTAATAAATCAATGAGTCACTACTTTTCATTAACTTAAATAAAAACAGTTACGATACTGTCAACAATTTTAATAAAAAAAATTTATGTACAAGAAGATTGGTTTATAAAAAAAACATATTTTTTAATACAAGTGAAGTAGACTTTTTATGTTGTTTAATTGTGTTTTGAAAGACCTTAATTGTCAACCACCGCCATTTTTCACTGGTACTTTAAAGTTTGAAGTAATTTTAAAAATGTATTACTATATTTTATAGAATATATCACGAAAAACAGTTTTTGCTGATATATGCTGATTATTTTTTCCAAAAATGTATACTTCTTATTGGGAAGTTTTATGTATAAAACATTTTAAGAAATTAAAAACTTCGACTTAATATGTATGAAGACATCGTTAGTACTTTGATGTAGATGTAAATTTTAGGGAACCCACAGAAGGTATAACTTGGTTTAAAGTCACTTTGGAATATATTTTAACGTACTTTAAAACACATTATGGAAGTCTTAGAGTCCGCTTTTTTTCCCAATATGTATACAAATGTTTTCTTATATCTTCAATTACGTAATATTGTTAGTCATATAAATATTATTTTCCCTTTTAATCATCAAATTGTATGTATAAATAAATTATTTTATTTAATAGTTGACAACAACGCCATGTTGTGGCTCAGACACCACCGTGAACCATGGGAAGAGGTAATAAAATATTGGCAAGTCACCTTTAATTTAAGGACAATAGGAACGTACAACTCAGTAGTTGAATATATCGCAAATTGGCCTATAATTGCTGATCCAAGAGCAGATTCCTTAGTATGTATAAATTTATATTTATTTTTATTTTAACTAATTCTTAAATTAAATGAGTATATATGCCTTTAGTTCAACGTATTTACTACCAATAATTGTATAAGTTATGGTGGAAATAGACATATAAGATATAGACCGCGCATCCTGTACTGGCGAGTTGACTCCTGTTTAGAGAGAGAAAAAGCGAAATAACATTGTAGTCGCCCTCTTTGTAATGGGCAAAGTTAAAGCTGCGAGAAAATGGAGCGCGTACGCTCATTAGTAAGAGAGAGACTGATGTTTTTTTTTCGCTTTTCCTCTCTCTCTCTTAACATAAGCTAACTCACCAGTATGGGATCCGCAGTTCATACCTTATATGCCTATGGTTTTGAGTAAGTATACATCATTGAAAATACTCTAAAAGGTTCGAAAATTCTGTTGTATTTAAAATTCGTAAAAGCCAGTCTTATCATTATAGTTTTATTTTTTAGATTGAGGCAGATTTTAAACGTATGTATCCAGGAAAGGAACTGCAACTTTTGCCTAGATGGCATTCGTTTTTTCAAAAAGTACTAGAACTTAAAAGAAACGAAATTACCACCTCCAGAGATCCGATTTTACACAACTATTTAAATCTTTTGGCAAATGAAAATACAGAAAACTTGTCGGATGGTAAGAGACAAGCTAATATCCCAAATATTACATGACCCAATTTATTAATATTCTTGGTTTTGCTTGAAATGTAAGATATATGTATATTATTTTAGATTCAAAAGTTGCCTTGCAAATTGCCAGCTTACCAAGAATCATTCCACCAAAAGGACGAGCAAAGGTTGGGAAAGAGCACTGGAAATTTAATACGAATGACGTTATTGAGGGACTCATTCATGCTACAGTAAGTAAAAGTTCATTATTTAATGACATATATTTTATATTTGCATCATTTGATGATTAAAAACATATTATAACTACTAACTTGAACAAAACACAGATCGTGTACAAAACTACACCGTCTAGTAGTTAGTACAGGCAGGTGAAAGTGTGCCAATCAGATAAATATTTATTTATTTATATATATATATATATATATATATATATATATATATATATATATATATATATATATATATATATATACGTTTGGCTCTTAATTGTGGTAAAATATGTTAAAGATAAAAAGAAATGTACATAAAAAATAAAACCACAGTTTTTTGTGAAAAGTTAGTGTCACCAAATAAAAATTAGGGAAGAGTCTCAAAGAAGTTTTAAACTGTCAAAATATTAATTCATTTTTTGTTAAAGAACTTGTAGAATCATGTAATATCGGCTAAAGAAATATTGTCAAGACAGTGCCAAGGTATGACTGAAACATCTTCCTTTTAGGACCCAGGAGACAGAAAGAAAAATTCACCAGATAAATACAGCAGAAAAAATCATCGTCATGTTCAACCATACTTGCTAGTTGAAGAACCACATGGATCCTATTCATATTAATTATAATCAGTAATAAAATATTTCAAAATTACTTCATTTTAAATCTGTAATTTTCCACCCCATTTGACCGCCCTATCTAGATGGACCTATGTTGTAAACTACCTCTATTTTTCCTTAGCTGCAAGTATACAACACTTAATATTTTATTAGTTCGGTATTTCAGGTGTTTATTTCTATTAATGTTAGCAGATCAAGTTTAATGTTATTATTATTTGAATACAAGTTATGTTATTGTTTTGTTACTTTGTAATTAGTACAAGTAGTACTTAATGTATAGAATGATACTTGTAAGCAGGCTGCTAGACGTATCTAGAAAGAAGTGGTGCAAGTGTACCAGAATTTCATATATTACTCACTCCAGAATTATATATAGGTAAATGTGCATCTTTTCGATTTTTTTTAGTACACATGCAGTTAGTGGAAAAAATAGAAGGAATCTTCATCAGCACTAAACGTATCTGTCAATTAATTTTTAGCAATTGAAATGAGTTAGAGCAATTGACTTAAATTGCAGAATGGATATAAGTTCATAAGACAAGTTTATTCTCTTAAAATTAATGAAAATTCGAATAGGTCCTATTTTCTTAATTATAAAAAAATTTTACTTTATAACTTTTGTACTATAAAGATTTGTCAATATTTTGTTACGATGTAAAATCAGTAATATTTGCAGTTTTGACTAAAAATAGTTTATTACTGGGCTCATATATGAGGGTTGAATTATCGAAATGAGCTATTGTTAGTCAAAATATTAAGCATTATGAAATTTGCGTTTCTAAAGGATACATATATCTCAACAAAATCTTTAAAATATTTCTGAACCCCTAATACATGAGTTCTTTTATTTTAGAACATTTGTACTAGGATTTCAGAAATATCTTCAAGATTTTGTTGAGATATATCTCTTCTTTAGAAATACAAACTTCATAATGTTTAATTTTTTGACTTAGAATTTCTATGAGCCCAGCGACATACACTATGTATGGACCACTAGATTTTTTAAACACCTTAAGAATAATTAAAATTTTTGTAATTTTGTAGAGATTGAATGTATAGTTCAGTAAACGGTGAAGGTTTACAACACTGGTTTTTGACTGTAAAGATTAGTGAGAGTTTGAATAGCTCCTATAGGAGCCATTCAAACTGTCACCACTCGTATATTTCCTCCTATTGAAACTGTCGCCACTCCTATACGAGGTAGTCAAACTGTCACCAATTTTTACAGCCAAAAACCTGTCTTGTAAATCTTCATCCTTTACATTACACAAATAATGTCTCAGTTTCTACAGAATTACAAAAATTTTGGGTATTTTTCAGATGCTTGATAAGTCGATTAGTCTATTCATAGATATATACCATTTACAGGGTGGCCCATTAGTATATGAATGGAAGATATCTCGATTTATGTTGAAAATGGGGAAATAGTTTTTTAATTAATGTTAAGTAACTATAAAATAGATATAATTCATAAACATTTTTGACTATACAAGGTGGATTAAAAAAGTGGGGAGAACAAAAACATATTTTTTTTTAAAAACAGCATACCATGAACATTGTGCTATTTTTCAATTCTTCTCCAAATTTTAGACATATTTTTATTAAGAACTATGTGTCAAAATTCAGGTGTTTTCGAAATATTAGCATCTATCATTGTTTACATTTTAACAGTCTATATAATCTTAATAGTGCACTTTGAGGCAAAATGATTTAAATATTCCTATCTTAGTTTTTCATGCTCTATTCGAAAATCTTAACTTCCTGTTTACTTTTAGTTCATCTGGAAGTTCAAAAAATTTTTAGATTCGGTTTTCCCGGAAGTTGTTTTTTTGGATAGAGCATAATAAAAAACTAGGACAGTCATGTTTCTTCAAGTGCACTGTTGAGATGCTACAAGCTGTCAAAGTGTAAAAACAAAATTTTTCAGAACTTTATAGCTTAAAAACAATTGAATTTGGCACATAATGCTTTATACAAAGTATATCTGGAAATTTATTCTTGAAATGAGGGAGCGCTCCCCGGTAGAACATTACCAAGGTGATGGGGTGCTGTTTAAAAAAAAAATATAGGTATATGGTTCTCCATCTTTCTTGTGTCACCCAATGCAGTTTCATAATTATAAGTTTCTAGGAGCAAGACAAATTTTATGAACAAACTTTCTATCTTCAACAAATATTGAGGTATCTCCCATCCTTCCATTAATGGGACACCCTGTATATATTATACCATATCATGTAACACAAGTAATAATAAAAAACGTTTGCAACAATTATGTGTATTATTTTGCCTCAAACCTAAATATAATCAAATAAACAAATTTTATTGCATAGATTCTAAAAAAGCTAATATTCTTTTAAATAAATATATTAATATTTGATCAAAATTATTATTTTGTAAATCATATTAAACAAAAATTGAAGCAAAAAGAATGTTAATAAAACTAATGCGTCGATGATATTCTACCAACAAAAGTTAGTTTTAGAGCAAATAGTTCGTAACGTTAAAATAAAAGCATATCTATTTATTCAACATTCTCGAATGTTTTTTTCAATAAATAGAATAATTAAGGCAATATTAACAGTTTTTCCACAAATACACTTATGTTTTCTCAAATAAAATATATAATTCAATCAACAATCAAATTTATATTGAAATAAACCTTAATATATTGTTCCATCCAATACTTACTATATTTAAATAGAGCATTGAAATTCAAAATGAACTCTTATCATTAAATCAATCATAATATACGTTTGGGGTACAATGATATGATAGTTGTTGCATTAAATAATATTATACTTGCGAAATACGGAATAGAGTGTATCATTGACCGAATAGGTATCACATTGATTATACGATAGTGTTTTTTCAGTGTATTATTCTACTTTTTTAATAATCATACAAAACCTTTTTTAAAATTAAATAATCATATAAAAATTACAAAAATGATAATTATCTAATGAATCATATAACAGACAACCGTAAAAATTTCCTGACCCTTGAAAAGGCCGTCATTTTATTCCTTGTGAAACTTTTTCATGTTTCAAATTTTTTTGATCCATGTGATCTCAGTTCAAAGAGAAAATTAAACCACGTCTAAAATTTTGAATAAAACAATTGCTGTATTTTTCTTCAACTGCAAAAGTACTAATCGCAACTTTAAAATCTCAATAACATCATTGAAAATGATTTTCTCGCAGAACGGCGAAACACGTTTAGACTTTGTTTGTTTCTATAAAGATGTATTTTACAGATTTTTGAAAAAACTGATTATATAAGTTGAAATGGAATCGGTCACTGAAAAAAGAAATAAAATTATTGTGTCTCCTCCTGCATTTTAACATCAACGAAAAAAATTGTAGTTGAAGAAGCATGTAACAAAGAACAATCGAAAAAAAATTCATCAAAATAAAAAATGTAATTTTAGAGAAAATCGCATCTGTTTTTTTGACGTTTGTTTGAAGGTTGTAGACAATGTTGAAGATTGACTAAAATGTGGTCGGACTTGCGTTGTCTTTATTTTTATTTATTTTTATTTTTACGACGTTTCGATGACAGACAATGCAAGTCCGACCATGTTTTAGTCAATCTGTTTTTTTGTCGAAAAGCGGCCGCCATTTTGTTAATTGTGAAAATTCTCCAAGAAAAAAAAACTAAATTACGTCGATTAGTCATAAAAGTGGACCATTTTAAATAAAAAGACTTTTGTTTTTCGTCACTGCAAAAGCTCTAATCTGACCTTTAAACTCTCGATAACTTCCCCGAAAATGATTTTTTTTGCAAAACAGCAAAATAAGTGTAAATTTTTTTGAGTTCCAGATTAATATATTACACGGAGAAAACATTTTATTTTTTCGACTATTTTCACTGCATGATTTGAATGAAGTTAAAACACTGTATATCTTTACGTCAAATTTGACAAATGCATCAAACTAGTGACATTTTTTTTTGAGAACTGTATCAGGATCGGAGTGGTTCATTCTACTATTTTCTTTTTCGGTAATATAACAAGAAATTTGTCGAATGGTTTATAAGCAAGTTTCACAAACTAAATATCCTTAAAAAAGAAAAATGTTATACACAAAACTTTTAAAATCGAAGTTTTTCCTTCTGTTTACGACATATCGATAATTTTATATCCCATTTGTATAGAGCTATTTAATGAAGCAGTTTAAGTGCTTATAATGGGTTTGGTATTTTAAGTGAAATTTTAAATATGAGAGATTTTAAAAGCGGATTAAAATTTCCTATTTTATATTACTACACTAAGAGATGTACTACTGCTAAAAATAATTTACTTTACGTATTAGTACATTCTTTAATAAGCATTGCCTTTTTAATATGTTGTTGTTAGCTGATAATTTTGAAATCGTAGAAACTATTGTACTAAAAATTTTAGACATACTCTTTTTAATTTTGGGGTTAGTAGGGTGATGTCTGAAGGTACAAGTGTGGGTGCTTATGTGTATGTTCACTTTTATAAGTGAACCTATGTTGTTGTAATGTTTCACCTATGAAATTTATGACAATAAAAGCTTTATTTATTTATTTTATAAAGTAAATCGTTTATATTCTAAATTATTGGCAACTATTTCGGTAACAGAAAAAATTATAGGCAATTTGTTGATAAAGTTCTATTTTTATTATAATACTCCAGTTAGGTATAACAATATTAGGATAGTCTAACTGAAAACTAAAAATAAATTGACTATTCTAATAGAATCGGAACTAAAAAACAGTATTCTTAGAAACAGTGGGTAAGTATACAATATTCTAGAAATTATTCAGTGTTTTATACTTAATGACTGTAACTTTATGACTTCTGACTGCAATAAACGAAGTAGTTAAGCTGCAAAAATATTGAATAAAAAGATAAATAATTAAACATCTTCATCAAATGGCCTAGTTTTCTTAAAAATAAATACATAAATTTAAAAAAATGTATGCTTCAACAGATAAGTGTTAACACAACGCACGACTCATGGCTTTGAGTCTTTTACTGACCCCATTTCAAGATGCCTCATGCCATATCCTCACAGATAAATTTATAAACATATAAATGTGTAAAATAATGAAAGCGGTTCGGTCCAGGGCATCCAGATCTAAGGTCCCAATATTGCATCAGGTTCACTGAAACAGAGTAACACATATATGAAAATAATACTGCCATAAAAAAATAAAAATCGTAAATGAACTAATTACACTTAAGATTGATTATTTATATATAATAAATATAAGAAAACATGGTATCATTCTCTTTCTTGTTATATATAATGCCATGGACAAAAGAAAAAAATATCCTATATAGAATGGAAAAAGAAAAGAAGTGCTTAAAAAATGTCAATAAAAAATTTAAGTTAAAAATTTAGAAAATATGTAAAAAAGAATTTTATGAGAATACTTTTGAAGTGGTGAAATTTTTATGTATGAAAATGCCAAAAAAGATTAAAAAAAACACAAATGAAAATTATTAAAAATGTCTGTACATTCACATATTATCAAAAACTGAAAAGAGGATTAAGGGTCAAAATGACTTCTCTTATTCTGAGGAATTGCTATCACTCTCACCAACATTAATAATAAGTGGCTGTAAAGGAACTCGAATTTTCTTTTCAATTTCCCACTGCTTTTTAATAATATTATTTGTGTGTTCGACATAGTTAGCCCAATTCTGTTTTGTCACTGTTCCTAACGCCTTTTTCCAAGCCTCTATTGGTTCTTTAACTTTTAGAATCAGTCATAATTTCTCTTTGCAATGGTATGGAGGCAAGCGTAAAACTTTATGTCCAGAAGATTCTATTAGCTGATCTACTACAAAGCATTTTGCAGGCTTTGGTACCTGAGATATCAAAGACCACAAAGTATCTTTTGTAGCATCTTCTCTAAAGTTGATATATTTTTCTTTCAGCCACGCTTTCATAGCATCCTTGCTCTAACCCTTTGTTGGCCATTTTTGAAGTTGCTTACTATGATAGGGAGCATTATCTAAAACAATTAAAGAAGGTGTTTCCAGTTTTGGCAAAAAATCTTTTAATCAAGCTTCAAAGTTTTCCGAATTCATTTCTCCATGGTAATCTCCAGTTTTTGGCTTTGATTTAAAAATCAGCATTGCATCTTCAACGAATCCATTTTCATTTCCTGCATTCAGTACTATGTACCTGAAAAAAAGTAGAGTGGTATGTGGCAGTACAAATTATTTGAAATATTTTGCAGAAACACAAATTGGTCTTAACCAACGGAAGCTTTCATGATTTTGGTCAATTGAGAAATAGTGGTTCTTGAGTTTAGACCAAGTCAAATTTGAATTGTTATGCAACTTTTTACCTAGATTGCTCGAAACATCTTCAGGGATCTTTATTTCACGTCAATAGAATACGGAATATTGCATATGTTGATGGTCTTAGTTAAGGGATAATATCAAAATTAATTTATTTTTCTCAATTTTTATGTCATTAATGTCTTGAAATGGGAAAATTTATTTCATCTGTTTATTTTTTAGAAATATGATGTATTGTTAAAAATATACTGTATTATACCCATTTTTGGTTTATTTTTAAGCACCTTTATGTTGTAGAAATTATGGGTGAGGAGTGTGCAATTAAATAATTATAATACTTATTTCAAATCGGCTTTTTTTAGCACAATAAAACATTATACCATTTTAGCAGTTTCGATTGGCAAAGCATTGACTCGTCTGAGAACTCGGGCAAGAACACTGACGTACCTTATTTTAATATAAAAATATTAGTTACGCGATACAGATTTACTTCACGTTTCAGCAAAATACCTGTAAGCAGTTTTTATATTTTGATAATATATTTTTTTTTCATAATTTTTTGCGCCCTGTATTTTGAAAACGAAATATTTTAGATATATGTTTATATCAAATTCTTTTATAAAACCGCTTAAGAAATCACTACAAGATTTTTTTTTTTTTGGATTTCTGGAAAGCCTGTATCAAAGTAAGATGATTATTATTATTTTGTAAAATGTAAATTAAATTATTTGGTTAACTTTCATTTATTAAGGAAATATTTTTATCATATTAAGTAAAAATTTTTCCTAAAAAAGTTCAAACTTGTTTGATAAAACATACAGAAATTAAAGTAAGAAATTTCTCAATCTCCCCAGGAAATGAAGTATTAAAGTAAAAATTTAATATTTAACATCCTGCTAATAGGAAATGATCCAAGGATTATTTAAATAAAGCTTTTTGCAACCTGTTATAGATGAAAAAAATTCAAATTGTGTAAGTGCAAATAACTCATATATTACCTAAATCCCTCCCCAGATATTTTTCGTACTGATCGAGTGCTATCGTCCTGCCATGATCGTCTGTGGGTGCCATTTTAAAAAATCCATGTCTCGTCTATAAAGACTGGCTCAAATTTATTTTCCCCTTTTTCTTCGTTCTTTAAGTACTGTTCAAGAAAGTCTCTTCTCATTTTCTGAATTTGTGGTTTCTCCATTAAAGCTCTACGTGGGTCATCCTCCCTATATAAATATATAAATAAAAATGAAATGTGTATCCTCTAAAAATAAATTACACAGGTCTCCTGTGAAAAATCCTGCTCCCTCAAGAAGTCCTATAAAAAACACAAAAAAATTTAACGCTTTATATTTTACATTTACCGATATAAAAATATTTAAATTAAGTTTTCATCTGACAGTATCTTACAGTCATTATTTTGGCCCCATAGCAACTGCTTTATATTTGTATCTAACATTCATTTGTTGTATGTAAATGATTGTTTACCTGTAGATAAATCCTATTTGCTTTAGTAATATGCCTAGACTTGTCCTTGCTCTATGGTATATTTCTTTTGCCTTTAATCGTTCCAACAATATTAAGACTGTTAATGAGGTACCTTCACAAATAAAAAATTGTTATGAAGAAATGACGAAATCTTAATATTCTAGTTAATTTAGTAAAATTATGTTTACTTTTTGTATTCATTACAAATATTTTTTTGGGTTTTTTTATTTTTAAAACTTATATTTTCATTATACGTACACCTTGACGGGTTAGAAAATGTAAACAAAACAAGTTAGAATAAAATATAACATATAAAATTTTTTAGAAATACTTACCCTCAGAATACATCATATATATTTCATCTCTAATTTGTAATTCTGTTGCTTCCGGCATATCTTCAGTTTTTGGTCTCTTCCTTTTTCTTGTTTCCTTTATTGTCGTTATTGGGGCATTTAGAAAAGTTCTCACAGTTGTATGGGATAAGTGTAAGCATTGGGCAGTTTCCTAAGATGTTTTAAATTTTAAATTTTTATAAACAAAATTGCAATTTAATTTCTAATTTGAATTTTAAAAATTCATAAAGTTGATTACTCAAATCTTCCCTCGCTACTTCTTTTAATTAGTAAATTAGCCTGTAAGGAAAATTTTTTAAATGTACATATCTCATACTATAAACAAATATTTTTAAAGTGATTTTTGGATAAATGATTAGGGGACACATAAACTAGATTTAAACTTAAGAATTCTAAAAGTTATTTTTCTCTTATTGATAATTATATCAGATATACAAAATTTTGAAAAATGTTGGGGCTAAATGGAGCAAAAATATGAATTAAGAGCAGAAGTGGGAATAGGGGGCCTTCAGTTGACCCCCCCACCATTGTATTGATAGGTCAGCCAAGAATGACCTTGTTTCTGATTGGCTGTCCAAGTCGGCCCCCTATCTCGATTGGTTACGTAAGCTCCATCTCTTTTTGCTCCACCTCCTACCTCCTTCCTAACAGCAGGTATCTTAAATTACTGAATCTGGGCGAGTTACATTCAGTCGCTACTAGTCTTAAACTCATATAAATGATCCACCACCAATAACGAAAAGTGTTGTTAAATTAAAAATAAGTGATAGTTATGAACAATGCTTTGAAAAATGAAATTACCAAATTAGGTAAA
The DNA here is from genome assembly GCA_034092305.1 of Diaprepes abbreviatus. Classification (NCBI taxonomy): domain Eukaryota; kingdom Metazoa; phylum Arthropoda; class Insecta; order Coleoptera; family Curculionidae; genus Diaprepes; species Diaprepes abbreviatus. The sequence continues at coordinate 3,137,313 of JASJET010000091.1, read as the reverse complement.
CAGTTCACTAAGATTCAAAATTCCCAATTAAAGGATGCAATGCTAAGACAGAGGCAACCTGAGTGGGCGCAGGTATATTATGAGACTGCCTTCCAATACCAATTAGCTGCAGAAGCCTGTTTAAACTATAGAAAAACACAAAATTTGTCGAAGTTCGTTCATGAAATAAAGGAAATAGGATTCAGTTACTTTTTAAGGACATTGAAGGATTTTATATAAGATCCTGATATATTAAAAGAAATCGTGGAAGAGGAAGAGATAGATAAAGAGATATTGAAAAACAGGAAGGCTTTAGTGTAGGATTTATTATGGAATTGTTAATAAGAGAAATGTATGAAGAGTTTTTGATGTCCGCAGCCTGTTCCGAATTTTATGCATATGAAGGTCAAGAAAGTGAAGTGCAGAATATTATATTGTATTTAAATTATATGGAACATGCAGAATTATGTTTACTAGCAGCTAAATGCTGTAGTGAATGTTTAAAAGATAAAAATATAGATATTTTAATATGTAAACTTCAAGAACTAGGATTAAATAATAATATTTCATGTATTCGAACAATGTTAGGAAATAAAACACATAATATATAATCAAGTCTCTTATTACCTAAAAGAATTGTTGTAAAAGTAATAAACATTTGATAATGCACATACACATGGTATTTTTTGATGATAAAAGCAGCAAGGATCCATTTTCTTTAGGGTGGGTTGTTCATCAATCTCGATAACTGGCCTCATGGAATATTTCTTTACGAAATCTGCCTTTTCTTCCCCTTTTACATAAACATAGTCCACCTTAGCGCTTAAATCTCTTATGATATCTCCACATTTGTGTAATGGTGTATATCCTTCACACCACTCAATGCAATGGTAATTTTTTATTAACCACAGAGCTTGTTTGTGTAAATAGGATGGTAAATGACTCATCGGAAATGGAGCTTTGAAAATAAAATGACTTGCCTTTTGCCCATCGTAAGCAGCTAATTCTTTTACAATAAACTTATTATTTTCAATTTTGAATCCTTGAAGATCTAGAATAAGTTTCATATTTTCAAATATTTGAATTTCTTGATCATTTCTACTTTTAATTGATATTCACTTATTTGTTTTTTTAATTTCTGCAACTTTAGTTGAATATCTAATACTCGAACTGAAATCTCGTAAGACATTATATAAATGAACAATTCTAGTTGGGGTACGTTAATAAATATCAAAATTGACGCATGCGTTCTTACGCATAAGTAGCGGTTTGTTTAAAAGTAGTTTGTTATCTTAAGGAAATGGTATTACAGTTGTTTCACAATTTTTGTTAATGGGTTGTAACTAAAAACTTTATCATGAATTATAACACAATATGCCGCTGTTTTAGGGGGTATTTTTTCCTTGGTTTCAAATTCAATTCTCATGGTTACTGGACCGGTTTGTAGTAAATCTCTTTGATGTGAACAATTAATGTAAACTATAGGAGCATTTTCTTTAAATTCTTTTGGATTAAAAATTGGTTCAACTGGAGAGTTATAATACCCTTGACGAAAGTCTGTAAACATTTCATACAGAGTAGCAAATTTATTATTTTCAAAATCAAGTTGAAGATCATTGTAAGGATATCTTTCTGAATTTAAAAAGACATTCATATTTCTTAAATTACAATGATCAAATTTACTCATATCCATTTTTAGAATACCACGTCTATTTTTCTGAAAAGCAATTAGAACATGACGTGGCGTTTCGACTTTTGTAGATGTTTTTACGGGCCAGTTGTGCCTCGTAGTTTCCAATAACTCTGGATATTCAACTAATTCCCAGCTTCGGAAGGTAATCACTATTTTTGTCAGTAATTTTAGTAAGTGCTAATTCTTGCGGAATCGCTACAGTTAGATGAGGAACTCTCCAACACAACTTTGTAATTTTAATTCTGGGTTTTTCATCTTAATTACTGGATAATAATGCATTTGTATCATCATTACTTCTTATTAGAATAAGTTCTTGTTGTGAATTAAGAATAATCTTATTATAATCTTCGAAAAATCCTGAATACATCTTTAATGGTATACATAATGAAACATTACCTTTATCATCAGTCAAAATTTTTTCTTTAGATTTTGATTTCGGATACCCACCGGCATTTTCCAATTTAGCACTTTCATTTTGATTAAATAAAATATATCCCTTAAGACTTGAAGTTATACCAATATCCCGAACGGAGTCAATCGTAACACCATTTAAAATATAGCGTAATTCTTTAAATAAAAATGCCGGAGCATTATTAATTAAAACAGTATTAGCTAAAGGGGAATCATCTTCTTTAGTTACTTGTAATTCCACATAAATTTCACTTTTGCAAGGTAAAGGATATTTTCCTGTTTGTTGTAAAGCAATTCTGATTTCATCATTTGGTCCGAGTTTTGTAGGATTAAAAGGATCGAAAGAAAGAATTTCCCAGCTTAATATTGATTCATCAACCAATACATTTTCTCTTACATTTAAATAATCCATTTTATTTAAGTTTAAAACCCAAACTTTGAAGAAATTTTCTATTAGAAGGTGTTAACCTTTGGAAGTTTGATTTCCTACTAAAGGAAGTTGGTTTCTTTCTTGTCTTATTAATATTTTTATTATTAAATTTTGTAGTAAAGTTTGCCGATTTATTGTTATATAATATTACCATCTTTCATCTACTTTTTTAAGATGTAGTCTGATGGTTATGGTTTCTTCTCTAAAATTAACCAAATCACCTTCCTGATCTATTATTTTAATGGCTATTTTATCAATTACTTTAACGGTGACTGGGAAATATATAACGTTTTGAGGTGACTTAAATATTTTGAACCCTGGAGCAACGCTCGGGAAAAATTGGTGTATTATATGAACAGGTTTCCCGCTTAAATATGATCCCTCTGCAATACTGCAGTCTATATTTATTAAATTTACTTTAATTATTTCTGCGGGAAAATCTGATATATGTTCAATGTTAGCTTCCAATCGCCCATTTTAAAACCCTAATAATTTACCAATAGTTCCTTCACGAAAAGTTATGGGGACTGAACATTTAAGATGTGTACGTAAAGTATTATTATTTGCATAAAGACTAAAACTAATTTTATCCTCATCAAAGTGTTTTTTTAAAAAATCTGTTATGTCTTCTAATTCCTGGGGGTATGGCTATTTCTAAATTTTCATCATGAATTAATACATTATTCCCAACATCAATATTGGGAATTGCATTAAATGTTTCGAAATTTACAAGACCGATAACATATTCAATATCTCATCTAAATATATTGGAGGATGTAACTCTGATGTTAAAATAGCGAAATTGCCGCTAAGAACAAAACTATATGACATTTTACTTTAAAAATGTGTTTAATAATAAACTAAAATTAGGTGTTACATATGGTTGTAAAGAAATTTTAGACACAACTAACCACAATTTGTTTTGTTAAAGTTTTGATAACTGTTATAATTATAATTAACAATATTATTGTTTTGGTCGCTATAAAAATATTTAATTAATTCAGAAGGGGGTCGCAAATTACCATAACTATCAAAATATATTATGTTTTTTCCTTTTTTTGTATATACTATCCAGTGATTACCAGCACCACTATGATTATCTAGATTGACAATTGCACTTTCAATTATCTTTATCTTTTTTGGTAATTTATCCCTCATAAAAATACCACGAAAGTTGGGAATTTGTAAATATTTAACGTATTTAAGAAAATCATAATTTGTAAGTGCTTTTCGAGGTATATGTTTTAGCAGTTTTTTGAATAAGGTTTCAAGTATAATCCACATCCTGTTTTATAGGAATTTAAATAAAGTCAACTTCCTTTTTTTCCTACCGCAATGGACTCCATCATTTGATTGTGTCGTTTAGATTCTTCTAATTTCGCTTTGGCTGCTTTTGCATCATTTACTGTTTTAGCAATACCTGCAGACCCTCCTCCAAGAGCACCAAGAGCAGACAAACCAGCAAATAAAGGTATAAGTGGAAGAAATCTGCCAGTCTTTGGGATTGGAATTACCCTTTTCTTTGGAGGTAACACTTTACCTGTTTTTTAAATAACTTTTAAAGCAGTTTGAATACTTTTATTTAGGTCTTTAAAACGTTTCCCCTTAATTCCTTTTCTAGCTTTTGAAATTACCTGAGATAATGATAGTCCTCGTCCTTTTCGAGTTTTTCGCTTGAACTTTCTTCTCGTTCGAAGTCCCATACCTAATTTTCTTTTAATTTTCATAGCACCAGTAATTCCTAGTGCAGCAGTTTTTTCCCCAAAACTCGAATCTTTAGCTTTGAACCTTCATAAAGCTTTATCAGCTAATACTTTATCAGCTAAATGCCTTCTTTTTATATCATTTGATTGTGAGTAAGCAATATCGTGTTCTTTACAAGCCTCATCCAATAAATTTATACCTTTATCACCTCTTGACAATCGTTTTTCCAATTTTGTTCCAGGTCCACAAAAATTATAACCAGGAATATGCAATTCAAAGGGTAATTTATTTATTAATAAGTTTACTAAACCACTTCCTTTCCTTTTGCTGTTTGTCTTGTAAATGATTCGTTTATTATGTGATGGAAACATTATATATAGTCACAATCCTAGTGATAACTAACCAGTTACATCAGAATACCGAATATTAATAGTTTGTTTTATATATAAAATGAGAGTTGAGAAACAACCATACTCTATAACAATTAAGGATCATGAAAGTTCAGTGAATGGTTTTAGAAAACGTGGAAAACTGCTTGAGGGAAATAGTAAAAGAGGGTTAATTATTGGCCCGTCAGGTTGTGGCAAAACCAATGTTATTATTAGTTTGATTGAAGATCCGAATGGTTTGCGATTTAAAAATCTGTATGTTTATTCAAAATCCTTATATCAACCAAAGTACAAATATTTGAGAACACTTTTTAAACCTTTGAAAAAAATTGGATACTATGAATCTGAAAATGAAGAAACAATTGTTTCACCAAAACAAGTTAAACCAAACTCTATTATAATATTTGATGATATAGTGTGTTGTAATCAGAATGTTGTAAAAGACTATTTTTGTTTCGGAAGACACAAAAATACTGATTGTTTTTATTTATGTCAAACATATTCTTCTATTCCGAAACAATTAATTCGTGACAATGCAAATTTAATTGTTATATTTCAACAAGATCGAACAAACTTAAAACATATTTATGATGATCATGTTAATGTTGATATGTCATTTAACCAATTTAATGAGTTGTGCTTAATATGTTGGAAAGATAAATTTGGATTTTTGGTAATAGACAAAGACTCTAATGTGAAATCTGGCCGATATCGAAAAGGATTTGATTCATATATTTACTTATAAAAATAAACGTTTGATGGTAAATTATACCAATCATGGATGAGCGTTTAGCAAGAGAGCTAGTTAAATCAAGAAAAGCTGTTAAACAGAAATATCAGAGTTTAAAAAATGCGGAATTTGAGGCGCAAACTAAATTGGAGGAAACACATAAACCGATAACTCAACCCTTACAAGAATTAATTTCAACGATTGATAAAATTGAACCTGTTGAAATAAAGGAAGAGCTACACACACCAATTAAAAAAATTTATGAAACACCACAAAAAAGATCAATTCAAACACTAACACCAAAGAGAAAATTACAATATGGAACTTCAACACTAGAAAAAAGAAAGACGGGAAAAACTCCACTCCTTCCTACAGAAATACCATCGATTATTGACTGGGACGCGAGTTTAGCTTCAGCAAGTCAAATTCCATCTATACAACAAACAAGTATTATTGCAGAAACTACCCCTTCTTCAGGTTCACATTCCACAATAGGAAATCTTTCAGATATACTAGAACAAACACGGCAAACAGTTCGAACATTTGTTGATACAGATTTATATAAAGAATATTTATCAGGATTTGATGAATTACCTCGCCAATATATTGATGGCGGTGTAAAAGATGTTGAACATGAGTTTGATCACCAATATGGAATAGTTCATGATTTGGAAACCGAGAAATTCTTTTTGGGTTTAACTCAAAAACCTGTCGAAATTATTGGTAAAAACATCAAAATTGAAGGAATAACCTATACAGGTACACCAGGTTTATATGAGTTTTTATTTAAAAAAGAACCAATAGGGCATAAAAAACAAGATTTGGAAAATTATATGGATATTTTAAAAAGAACCAATGCATACCGTAGAAATAATGATCCAAATGAGCAGGTGCAGGGAAATGGATTACATAAATATATTTCTATAATAGGACCTTATTTGCAAAGCAAAGGAATTACAAAAATTAAAACTCTAAATCCCGAATCACAAGTAGTCCAGGGATTTTTTGAAAGACGCAAAGCTCCATATAGAGAAAGTCGAATGTCTTCAAAAAAAAAACCGGATTTGGTATAACTTTAAAAGTTAATAAACCTAATACAGATTACATATATTGGGATAATGTAAACGAACTTGTTGAGAGACTTCAACTATTGGTAGCATCCATGCTTGCGGGACACACTGGTCATAACAATGAAATTATTTCCATTATTGAAGAACTAAGAGAAGCGAATATTATTATATAAAAGAACATAATAGATACTTTTAAACATTTCTAAAATGACCATCGATAAATTTGGTCGTCATATTTCAAAAAAATCTGCTCTAAACACATTATTATCATTAGAAAATAAAATATTATCAAATGTTGAAGAGAAAATAATAAAAAATTTTGAAAGCGATGTAAAATATATTGAAAACAAATTAATTCAAAATTTAGATCCCGGGTTGAAAAGTGACGTTAATAATTTAAATAAGAGAATAAATGAATATGATAACAACATACAAAATATTGCAAAAAAGATTAAGTTATTTGAGGATAAAGTTATTCCTGAATATAATGACAAGATAATTAATTTGAAAAATACTGTTGATGGAAATGATGAGGTAGTAGAAAAATTTTCTCAGAAAGTTTCTAAATACGCAAATGACTTTGACGTAGTGAAGTTAAAATATGATAAAGTTTATGATTTTGAAAATGAAATAAAAAATGAAATTACATCAATTAAATCAATAATTAAGGATACTTCAGCAATTGACAACGCCAAGAATAGTATTTCCAAGGAAATTACATCAAACTTTCAAAATTTTACTAATATGCTTAATGAATTTTAAGAAAATACATGACGTTATGGATAAAAATACACAAAATCTTGAAAAATCAATGAACACTCATTTTCTAATTCATAAAAAAGATACCGACAAAGTTAATGAATTTAAAGAACAAATTAAAGAATTTGAAATTAAAATCAATGCATATAAATCAAATTTACAATATTTAGAAGACAAATTGAAGGAGGATTTTCAAAACGAAAATGAAAAAATTGAAACAAAATTCAAAGATCAAATTACAAAAAATAATGAAAAAATCGAGGATATACTAAAGCAATTAAACAATCTAAAAACCAAATCTGAAACTTCTTTTGACGAGGGAAATTTTACAAAGGTAATTGATGAGAAATTACAAAAAAGAATTAGAATCCTTACTACAAGTAGTGCAAGCTATAATGGAAGTTTCTAAAAAGGATATATTAATTAAAATTAAAAATAATAGTGCAGGAATCGAGGAGACTTCTTTACTAATAAAAGAACTTGAAATATCTTATACAGATATATTACACAAAGCTGAAAAGACAGCGTCAGATATAAAAAATATAGAAAAAAACAATTGTAAAAATGACATTAGATATAACAAATGCAGAATTTCAATTAGGAAAATATATAAAAAATCTAGAAGATAAATTAGTAAAAGAAATAAAATCATTAAATGAATTAGTTCAAAGAGCTGCTGAAGTTTCTAGAAAAGAATTTAATGATACAATGAATTATGCAAGAGAAGAAATGAATTTAACATTAGGTGGTTTCAAAAAAAAATTATACGTTATCAAATGTAGTTTTGGAAACTAAACTTAATGTGAAAATGTCTGATCTTAATAACAACATCACCCAAATAAATTCGTCAATAAAAGAAATTGGAAATGAAAATAACAAATCATTTGAAACAATGGAAAATAAATTTAATGTAAAAATTTCTGATCTTACTAACAACATCACCTAAATAAATTCATCAATAAAAGAAATTAGAAATGAAAATAAAAAATCATTTGAAGCAATGGAAAATAAAATTAAAGAACTTACTAAAAAAAACTCAGATGACTTTTTCATATTTTACACAGTCAGCGATAAAGGGTTTTTATAAACGGTTTAGAAGGAGGTAAAGTTATTTATGGGATTTATTTTCGAGAGTAAGGTATAAATTAATAATGAGTAAAATTAAGCAAGACGTTGTAAATGAATTACATAAACCAGCGAGAAGGCGATATAGAAGGAGACGAACAATTGTAAAAGGGCTTAATGATCTATTTCAAGCTGATCTGATAGAAATGCAGCCATATGCGAAATTTAATAGGGGTTTAAGATATATTTTAATGGTAATAAATGTGTTTTCTAAATTTTTATGGGCAGAACCTGTAAAATCCAAAACTGGTAAAGATGTAACAGCTGCAATGAAAAAAATTCTATTAACTTTAAAAACTCCCCCAAAAAATCTGAATACTGACCAGGGTAAAGAATTCTTTAATCAAGACTTTCAGAAACTTATGGAGCAGTTCAAAATTAATCATTATAACACATTTTCTAATATGAAAGCTAGTATTGTAGAGAGAGTAAATAGAACTATAAAAAACAAAATGTGGAAAAAGATTAGTTTACTAGGTAATTATAAATGGATCAGCTTTCTTAAAGAAATAATTACAGAATACAATAATACTAAGCATTCAACAATCGGAAAAAAACCAAACGAAGTTAACAAAAAGAATGAAATGGAAATCTTGAAATCAGCTTATACTCATAGGAAAACTGTGGATCCCAGATCACCAAAATTTCGTGTCAGTGATAGAGTACGAATAAGCAAGATTCGTGAACAATTTTCTAAAGGTTACACACCCAACTGGTCAAACGAAATTTTTCAAATAAAAAAAATCCAGCTGACTAATCCAACAACGTATTTGATTCAAGATGGAAACGGGATAGATATTCAAGGAGGTTTCTATGAAGAAGAACTTCAAAAAGTAAGACACCCAAATGTATATCTGGTGGAAAAAGTGTTAAGAAAGAAAGTAAACAAAGTAGTTGTAAAATGGTTAGGATTAGATAAATCTTATAACTCTTGGATCTTCAAGGGAGATGTGATGTAATAGTAATTAATGCTGTAATAATAATTGATGTTTGTAATAAAAAAAATGAATTTATATATATATATATATATATATATATATATATATATATATATATATATATATATATATATATATATATATATATATATATATATATATTTGTTTTATTTCAAAGTAAGCTTATTACATAAACATTTTTTTAAATACAATATTCCTATAATCAGAGTCTAATATGGGATTTAAAATTTCTTCAGTCAATTTAATCCTTCTTCTAAAATGTTTTTGATTTATAAATTCTTCAGATGTCATACGAGCTTTTCTGTAAACAAAGTTCCAAGCAACCATCAGATGAATTTGGTTTCTTGATTCATCAATAGATACTGTCTTCTTCATAATAGTGCTTAGACTTTAATTTTTGTTCTAGTTCTTCGGGATGATTCAACAGCAGTTCCAGCATGGAGCACACATTTTCACTATTTAGATTTTGTTTTGGAGAAAGGACATTATATATTTTGTCAAAAGAATCTCCATCGTAAAAGTTGTTATTTCTAAAAACGTTGAAATAACGTCGAAAGTTTTATTTTTGTAAAACGTTTAGTCTATATTTTATAAGTGGAATTTGTTCCCATAGTCTGCAGACAGTTTCATTTCCATAGTAAATAAATTCACAGCTTTTCGCAATCTTCACTATTGGTAATTCACCAATCTTTTCAAAATGAATAGATAAATTTTGCAAATATATCGGTTCATTGAAAACATTAGGTGAAAACATATAATTTGTTATAACTCCTTGATATTGCAATAAGTTCTTCCAATCATCTTCATTTAATATCACAGATTGACCATTTTTAGCACCAAGTTCAATGCATGGTAGAAAATCACTTTCCACCCACAAACCAATCGCAGCATATTTAGAGTTTTTGTAGAATTTATAATAGTTTTTTTTTTATTTTCTTTTTTAATGGTGAATTTTCAAATATAATTTTACTCTGATTACTGAACATCTTGAATGATGTATTTCAAAAACTAACTATCTATCCGTTTGCTTCTAAATTTTATACATTTTCCCTCTCCTCTCAAGTGGAGGGGTAAACTTATTTTCCTTCTCCATTTAAGAGGAGGGGATAAACTTTAAATGTCTTTATACTAACAAGAATCAATAAAAAACAAAATTTATATTATTTTTTAACATTTATTAAATAATTTTATAGATATTTTTTTATGAAATACAATAAAATTAAACATGTACAAATAAATATTGCTGCTGCAAATATAATAACAACTATATAACAACAGACACAATGACAGGATTCTTCTTTTTTTATTGTTGAAAGGAATCCAATCTGAATATTGTAATGGTTTGTTTGTCATGGAATATTTAATTTTTATGAATGTATTTTTATATAAAGCAGAATCAGTTACATTATAGGTAAAAAAGTGTGAATTTCCAACAAGATATGTCATTTTTATCTGTTTGTAGCAATCTGTTTCATTTTTGAGGGCATTTATACATATATCAGCCCCAACTGCATTAGGAATGTAATTTACATATAGCACATTTCCAACAAGGGAAACAAAAACTATTAAAGATGCAGCAGTCATTGTTGTAATATTACTAACAAACAGTGGTATTTGAATACAATATATATGTCTTTGGATTCAGTTCCCCCTCCAACTTTTAAAGCTTCAAAAACGACTTACATATATTATCATCATATAAAATGATGATTTTATAAAGATGAAAAATTACTAGGAGTAGTTAATTCTAATCGTGTTTTTTTTATTTTTAGATGCATTTTCGTTTTCGGAACTTAAAGAAGTTAGAGAATCATACATCATTTTCATATCTTTATCAAAAAAATCTGTTTCCAAAATATCTTTATGTCCCCATGCAAGAGTTTTTGTGGAATTTGGTATACAATATCTTTTATCATCATGAGTTGTTAATGCCAATTTATTTAACAAATTAGTGTATATGTTATGCATATCTGACTTGAATACATACATGGTGCAGAATATTTTGTCACCTTTCTCAACAACATCTTTATAATCTGATAATGTTAATTGATTTTTTATACATGATTTACTAACACCTTTTGCTTTTTTATCTACACTATTTTTGGATTTGATGCAATATGCTTTAGCACCAGTTCCATAAAAACTTTCAGTGGGAATCCCTTTGTACTCATCTTTAAATTTACCAACAACTGATGTTGTAATAGGCATGCAATGAATATTTTGTTCAGAAAAATTAGAAGTATCAAATTTATCCAGATTTAGCTTCATATCTTCATAAAAGTTTTGGGTCTGAACTTCAAGAATTAAGGAATCAGTATCAGTATATAATAAATTTAAATTATTACCATATTTAACTTTTAAATACCCATAATAAAAATTATACATCACAGTTTTTGCAATATCCAAGATACTCATCCCAACATAAATTGGTTTATTGTATTCAATGCAAACCTGTTGAAGTTGAAGAGCAACTAAATTTTCAGAGAAAATTTTAAACTCCTTTAATTGAGGTTTAGAAATAAGTTTTTCGGCACTAAATTTATTACCCTGTCTTTCCCATTGATATACTAACTTAATATCTGCTCGCCTATCAACATTTTCCATGGTTTTACTAAAAATTGAATTATTTGCCAATTTATAACAATTTTTATCAAATTTATTTTTAGATAAATTTCGTAAATTTGTATTTAAATCTATATATTCCGCTAACCATGGTGATTGTGTAAATTTAATTGCTCTGTGTATTTTTATGATTTTGAGTCCAAATTGTAGATATTGTTTCAGATATCGGTAATGAATGATATAGTTATATTTATTATGTAAGTTTGGAATCAATTTGGAGTGGTTTGAAATTGGCGGTGTATATTGTTCAGGACAAAATGGGAAATCATTATAATCATCACGTAAATAATTTGGATATTCCAAATCAACTTCAAATATGTAGCCTATAGATGATGCATTTGGGAGTTCGGTTATATTTAATGTTCCTATTTCGAGCTTAGGTACCCAAGCAAATTTTTTTTTAGGTCAATATTGTTTCATAGCATAACCATACAAATTTGTGGCGTCTAAATAAGTGATATATGTTGTAGGTCTTTCAGGATTAAAATTTTCAAAGAATGGATTATTTGCTTTAGATTTGCGTTTTGAACAAGTGCTAACCCCACCACGAACACCTTTTTTGAAAAAATGAAGCATATCTGGTTCGTTAATAATTCTAATTGTACATTAGTTAATTTCATCATTGCATCCCAGCACATAGAAGGGCTAGTGACATAATTAACAGGATCTAACTTATAGGTTTTAATACACGTGGATCTATAATTTTCAAAATCATCAGCCAAAAGTAAAATATCATATTTTAAGTAAATATCGGAATAAGCTCCTATTGTAGAACACTTAAATAGATTCCACACATCTACAGCACGATTGTAGTCTTGAGGAGAGATATTTTCATCGGTTAAGTTATTATAAAATTTATCAATCGATGGTAGAGATTTCTCATTTAATTTTTCGTTGAAATCTATGTAAGAGTATGGAAATACCACTTTTTGTCTAATGTATCGAAATTCATCAGCATTTGAGAAAAACTTTTTAATTTCAAAACATTGTGAATCTTGTAGAGTTTGTGATAACGACTCTAAAGACTCTAGGAGAAATTGAAAAGAATCTATAAAGCGTAGTCGCAAAGCAACTGGTTTCCGCTTTTCTGACACATAACTGTCAACGAAAATTTCCTTACTAAAAGAAATATACTTTTCTTTATTTTGAGCTATAACACTAATATTTTCTTTATTATAGCAAAGCGATTTAATAAATAGGTGAGAATCATAGTTTTTTAAATTATGCAATACTATTGGTATATTATTTTGGAGGTTTAAAATGCAAATTACAAATTGAGTGGGCAGCTCCTCGATATATACCTGTAATATGACAATGATCTCTACACTTTATGAAATTTCCTTTTGAAAAAGGTTTTTCACGTATGTAGCAAATGCTAGAATTTTCATACTCAATCTGTTCTACAGATGACAAATCTTTCAATGGTACTTGAAATTTTAAATATTTTTTATAAAGTTCTTTTACATCATTTTCAATGTATTCAATACATTTTAAAGCGCAATCTGTTCCTCTATAAAGTTTAAGACAAACAACATTCTCATCAAATGATGATTTAATATGATAAGCAAATGAATAGGGTATATGTTCAGCTATTTTAATAGTATATGAGGTTGTCGAATCAGGTGTAGATTGTTGGCACTCAATGTTTTTCAAATAACATTCAAAATCGGCATAAATAACAAAAGGGGCTTTATACTGTTTCTGAATATTTTGAAACTTTAATATATTTGCAGGAATATAATTTCCAAATTTATCCAAAATCAAATTATCTGAAGGAAGCTCAATTCGAACAAAACTACAATCACGTTTTAAATGCGTGTAAGTTTTTCATATGTTCCAAAATATTGAAGGCATCCATCACATAAGTATTTTTTTATTTTCTTTTTTGATAATTGTTTGGAGACCAAGCAACCTAAATCTTTTATCCAACAATAGTGGTTATTTCCATCATCAGAACTTATTAAAAGCAAATTAATATGTAATTTTTTCTTTTCATTATTATAATGTAAAGGACCGACAATCTCATATACATTTTAATTATCTCTTAAAAATTTTTCAACTCCATATACATTTATGGACAAATTATTTTTTTCCTCAAATTTCTTTATATATCAAATAATTTTACTGGAAATTCAATACCTGTAAAATCGAAAGCGTTTCTGAAGTCTGGATATGAAGAGGTCTTTCGAGGATTACCGATTGGCTGGTATGCTGCTGAAACGACTGCCCAGGCGAAACAGCAATTGTCCTCATTCATCACATTCACTATTGATGTAGAAAATTTTTGCATCTTTATTTAGGAGGAGGCATTCAATGGGTTGTACTTGTTGATGTTTACTTCCAAATGCAGAATTCTTTGTAGAGCCCACCCTGTAATATGAATTAAAAAATTAGTTATGAATAATATTTGTTAGAGATGTTCAAGTGATATTAAGAAAACTTAGCTCTTGAGATTAAATAATAATTACCCGAGTCTCGTTCCGGCAATTCATCTGCTTAGGTTTCAATAATCTTGAATAAATCATCGTAAAGCAGTTGTAGATCAGTTGTATGGGTTACAACGTATTAAATGACTTAATTGAAGTAGAGATTAAAGTTGGGGAATAATATATTCCAAATAATTCCAAATTTACTTTAGCACATGTAAATTTTTGTTGACGCTGGCGTATTAATGTTTGCACTTTATTACCAACATTTTGCTGAAACTTTTTGATGTCGACGTGATAATTCTGTGAATATATTCTGTAGGAAGCTATTCGACATTTAAATGCACTCCTGATAATGTCAATTCCATTTCCATATTTTATGCAGCTCTTGTTCTTATGAATATTTGTCCTCAAGTGTGTGCTCCAGGAATTCGATTTGACATTTACTTCACAATCTTGAGAATATCGCATTGGAGGTCTTGAAAGTACTTCATCAACTGAAACAATTATTATTTTTTAATCCCTCTGTAAAACTTTATTAATTAATATTAAAAAGGAAGATTAAAAGAAAAATTATAGCTATATATGTTATAAAAAAATACTTACGATTAATTATATAATCTTCCATGTTAAAGGTGTTTTCGTTATTGACAAAATTTTCTCGAAGGTGGCGTACAATATGTGATTTTCTTTTAAATTCTCTTAAGCAGTGTGTGCAAAGAAGGGTCATTTTAAAATGGAAAGGACTGGGGTTATTTCAGATTTAAATAAACACAATATGATCTATCTAGACACACCGACATAGACTAATTAATAATTTTCTCAGCTCACGCAGTTTAAAAAACTTTTGGATTAAATTTTTTAATTTGAAGAAAAGCAAGAATTTAAAAAAAAATATTTCCTAATTTTAAAAGAAGATCACCTTGTCATTGAATGCAATTTTTAACGTCTTTTGAAGTCCAATTAGATAAATTATTGCATATTTTATCCTAGTTTAAATAGGAATAAACCATTGACTTAAATCTAGATGTGACACACCTTGTTTCATTCTTATTTAAGCTCGGCTTAGTTTTCATATGTAGAAACTTATCTAATTCTCCGACTTTATTTGTTGGACTGATTTTGGGAGCTGTTGTCACTGCGATATGTAAAGAATAATTTTTTGTTTGTGCCCCTAAAATTTGGGAACTAGAAATATCACCATCCAATTTTGACTTTTTTAAATCTGGACAATCATTATTGGTTTCTGATAAAGAACGTTTTTTGGAAAAATTTGTTTCAATTAAATTTTCAGAACGCGAACGTTGTTCTTTTAAATTTAGGTCAGAAAGATTTTAAAATGATTTCGAAAATTGATTTTGACTAGAGGAAGAAATTAAGGGACTTTGGGGCTGCTCACGTTCAAAATTTTCAGCATAAGTATATAGCTCAATGTCCCCCACAATTTCGCCACAACTCAAATCAAAAACCATTACCGAATTTACCGAATTTCTGGTATAGTCAAATTTGGATGGTTGTTTCAACCCCTGAATAAAATTTTGACCCAGCCCTTCAGTTAAATTTTGATCCAACACTTCAATAAAATTCTGTTGAGCTTTTGATGAGACGTGTATAATTGTCTCAACGCTGTCGTTGGAATCATCTGATGAATCTGATGATGCATCTGAAATTGGTGAATAGTGGGGACAATAAACCTCTTCATTATTGCTCAAAATTTCCTTATTACCAACCCCATTATTATTATTGTTTAAAATCTTCTCATTATTCGTTTCTTCACAGCTCTCAGAAGTTTCCTGACATTCCACACCACCCTTAATTAAATTTTGCCTCAATATATCATTATTTAAATCGTCGAAATTAATTGTTTCAAGAGGTTCATGAGGAATATCAGGGATAATAGATTCGTCCAAAACTTTTAAGAATTGTGTTAAAATATCGCTTTCACCAATTTCTGAAGAATTGTCAGATTCAGACGAATTGTTAGTAGTATTATTAATATCAGTTTCCCTAAATTTATTTTCCAGTTCCTCATCGCTTAGCCCACAAAATGAGAAATCCATTAAATCATGCACAAGGCAAGCTTCATTTAAATTGAAAACGGTCAAATCAATATTTTCAATGTCTATGTTTAGAATTGAACACATATTAAATGAATTTCAAGTTATTTAAAAATCAAAATCAGAAATTAAAAATCCAAAATAAATTTAGATTGTTTAAAAAAAATCCAAAAATCAAAAATAAATTTAGATTTTTTAAAAAGGTTTCCAAAAATCAAAAGTAAAATGAAATATTGGGTGAAATAAAATCCAAAAGACAATCAAAAAATAATAAATCAAAAATACAAACTGAATAGAGATCAGTACTATGTCACTGTGTCACACAATATGATATAATAATAAGGACTGGCAGGATAAAACACTACTATACGAAAATATTATATGCCGTATAAAATTCTTATTAAAAGCAAGAAGTAAACTAAAGAGACGCTTCGTACTGGCCGGCTTTTAAAGTGGCCAAGAGCCTGGTACGGCGTGGCACTGCATGGTACGACAGGGATCGTGAGACCGTGAACTCGAGAGAGGTCGTTGAATGGTCATGTGTTGTTTTGTTCTGAAGAAGGCGAGGAAAGAGAAGACCAAAAAAAAAGTTGTTTTTTGGAATAATATAAAAAACATTTTTTTAAAAATTTTTTTTTTATATTATTCCAAAAAACAACTTTTTTTTTTGGTCTTCTCTTTAATCGTCTTTTTCTTTAGAACAAAACAACATATGACCGTTCAACGACCTCTCTCGAGTTCACGCTATCTTTGTCTTCTTCTTCTTCCCCTTCTTCGGACCAGTTTTGCCGCTGGTGGTGCGGAAAGGCGGTATTTGAATATTGTATATAAGGATTTACAGCGTCTTTACTTTTAATTTAGTTCAAAGAAATGAGTACTATAGTAATTTTTACGCTCCAAGATTTTATTGCTTTTTTGGAGCAACAAATTCAGATTGCAAGCAGGCAATCACCAGTTAGTACAGTGATGTGGCCACCAGAAAACTTGGAATCTGAATTTTTAAGAGAAGAGTCAGACGACGAAGAATTTATGGACGTCTTCGAGCCCAACCAGGATCCGGAGCCTATAACCTTTGAATGGCCGGACCGGGTCATCGTTCAACAACGAGCCGAGCAACAACAGGCCGGGCTACAGCAGGCGAAGCGACAGCAGGCGGAGCGACAGCAAGTAGAGCTACAGCAAGCAGAGCCACAGCAAGCAGAGCTACAGCAAGCAGAGCTACAGCAGGCGGAGCGACAGCAGGCAGAGCTACAGCAAGCAGAGCTACAGCAAGCAGAACGACAGCAGGCAGAGCTACAGCAAGCAGAGCGACAGCAGGCGGAGCGACAGCAGGCAGAGCTACAGCAGGCGGCGCAACAGCAGGCAGAACGACAGCAGGCAGAGCTACAGCAGGCAGAACGACAGCAGGCAGAGCTACAGCAAGCAGAACGACAGCAGGCAGAGCGACAGCAGGTGGAGCAACAGCAAGCAGAGCTACAGCAAGCAAAACGATGGCATGCAGAGCTACAGCAGGCGGAGCAACAGCAGGCGGAGCAACAGCAGGCAGAGCTACAGCAAACAGAACGACGGCAGGCAGAGCTACAGCAAGCAGAACGACGGCAGGCAGAGCTACAGCAGGCGGAGCAACAGCAGGTGGAACCAAGGGTTCGATATCCGCGTAAATGTAAAAGAAATATCAAATATAAATTATAAATTAAATTAAATTAAATTTTAAATTATAATTTATAATAAAAATAAATAAAAACACATAAATCATTGAAGAAAATATTTTTTATTTTTTTTCTATTTATTATAAAGAATCACATATAATAACCAAGTTTCCCCAACTTAAAAGAATTAATATAGGATGAATATAATTTTATTTACAAACATAATAATGAAAAATAGGATTTTTTCTTGAAAGAATTATTAATAGGTAGGATGAATATGATTTTATTTACAAAAATAGGGTTCTTCTTTTGAAAGAATTATTATGAATAGGATGATTATATAATTTTATTTACAAACATAATAATGAAAAATAGGGTTTTTTACTTTGAAAGAATTATTCTACATTGGAAGAATAAATCATAAATTCTGTTATCAGGGCATTTTATTTAATCAATCACATTTGTTTTTAAAAGCGCACAATGTCTTAGTTGATATTTTAAATTTAATATTAAAAACTGTTAGGGTGCATAAATAAAGTCAAGTGAAGTATCAAATTCATTTATTTAAAATTCGATTTATGGATAGGGTGGTTGTGCAGATTATTTATAAAAAATTATTCTACACTGGAAGAACAAAATCATAAATTCTTTAAATCCTAATATATACAAATTCGTTTTTATTGACATCATTCTCTTATATTTACTTACATAGTTCCTTTATATTTATTTACATGTTTTCGTTATATTTATTTAATACAATTATTCTACACTGGAAGAACAAAGTCGTACATTCTTTAAATCCCAATGTATAAAGTTCTTTTTTATTGACATCATTCTCTTATATTTACTTACATAGTTCCTTTATATTTATTTACATGTTTCCCTTACATTTATTTAACTTATAAGAACAAAATCACAAATTCTTCGAAAATGTCCGATTTGATATTTTAAACTTAAACTTAAAATTAAAAGACACTATAGCGCATGAATAAATGCAAGTGAAATAAATTCATTTAAAGTTTGATTTTTCGATAAGATGGTTGTGCATATTCTTTAATTCGGGTTTGTTGCATATTATACATGCTTGCGGAGGAGTTGTTATAAATAAATCGTTCTCGCAAGTGCTGCATTGCAGATCTTTTTCGCAACATATAAAGGATCGTTTATAGTGACTATTAACAAAACTATGTTTCCCGTTTGGGCAATTTAGAGCATGTATATAGTAACATTCACAACATAAATTATATGCACCACCAGAAGATGAAACAACGACCACATACGATTGAAAAACGCACACTTCTCGCGTAAGGTAATTTGGTGCCAATGCATCACTTGCATTTATTTTTGTCACTTTCACGAGCCCGTCTTCTCCACACCCGTTTGGAACTCCATTATCCTCTATCCCATCATCTTCGTCATCTTCATCGTCATCTTCGAAGTTATTACGATCAATAGTAATCAGAGACTCCTGTCTTGCGTTGAATTTCCCTCTTCCAGCCAATTTAAAATGAGTTACTTCATTCTTGTACATTGACTGGATTGATTCATCGCAAGCGGAATCTAAATATATTTGTTGTGGATTCATTTCGAAGACTGATTAACTGAATTTGCGAGATTTGATTCACTTGTTTAAACAATTCGCACTTTTACAACACTTTTTTATTGGTAATGGTGGACCGTCTATATGATTTTGGTATAACTTATAATGTTCAAAACACGGTAAATTTAGCTTCAATTCCTCGTCACTTTGATAATGTTTTGGTAACCTATGCCAAATTTGTTGTAAACTAAGTGAATCAACGTATTTCTTCAAATAACTGATGGGAAAGAAGGCCATGTCTTGATCTTCAAAGTCCGTAAGGTTTTTCTTGCTGGTTTGATATAAAATTATTACTTGGCCTACACGTTCAATGAGTTGTTGTTCTAGTTGTTGGTCACTATTTGATATCACGACTGAATGAATGTAGCTCGCTCAGATTCAGTCGTTTAAAATACCAGCTCCCCTCCAACTGCTACTAGCTCCCCTTCAACTGCTGTGGTGGTTAGGAAGGAGGTAGGAGGTTGAGCAAAAAGAGGTGGAGCTTATGTAACCATTCGAGATAGGGGGCTGACTTGGGCAGCCAATCAGAAACAAGGTCAATCTTGGCTGACCAATCAAAAAAGTGGTGGGGGGTGTCAACTGAAGGCCCCCTATTCCCACTACTAAGAGCTTCAAAATATATATTCCGGAAACGAAAAGTAAACAAAAACTAATTAGATGAAACAATCCTGTAACAAGACAAAGTAAAAAGAATGGAATTTAATATATTTCATGGGATTTATCCGTATTTTCAAAATATTTTTATGATACTTGCTTACCTGAATTATAGCATTTAATATTTTACGAACAAGAGGTTGTTAGTAGATGGAGAAGTTTAATTTTGAATTTACACTGTCATACGTTTTCAGAATTCTTGGATAATGGAATTTAAAAATCATATCAACTGAATGATATGTATAATTATATCAGAATAAGAAGTCGGCACATGAGTGGTAATTTAAGTTAAAATCAAAAATAGTGATTTGGCTTAAAAAAAATTGTTATACGAGTTCAACTGAGCAATTAAAGCACATCAAATTAATGATGAAGGAAGCTCTGGGTGAACAAATTTACTAATATTTTTATACATGTATATTGATATAATTTTATTGACAACCATGCAGTCACTAAGGTTTCACACTTTATTTTCAGAGTATTGTTCCTTTGTAGTCAGAAGTATGTTTTACTAAAACATTTTAAACACTTTCTGAATCACTTAAAAAACAAAAGTTATAAACAAATATGACAAAAAAATGTTATGTAGTAGAAAATAAATAACAGTAGGGCTGGAGTCAACAATTCAATTTCTAAAAAGTGCCACTAATAGCAGTTAGGTATAAAAATAAGCATAAACCAAATTTACCTCTATAGGATTACAATTAGGCAGCTTCCTTTTAACATAATCGTAAATAAATTTAATCCAATCTTGGGCTATAGGACAGCTTTTTATGTGGCGGAATTTAGGACTCTGCATACCTGAAGAAGAAGGGTGATTCTTCATATCCTAAAACACAAATGTAAGTCGCTAAAAGTGGCCTCTTTCATATAGATTATAGGTTGGAAAAATGATAGGGTACTGTATACTAGAGAGTACATTATACTAAGAATGGAGCTACGATTTTGTTTTCTTTTCCAAAAACTACCTTAAAGTACTCTAATAATCTCCTAAATCTTTACTAAATCCAATAAATACCTAGAAATCTAAAACGTTCCCTGTAAAAATAACTAAAAAATTTGTGCATGTGTACTATTTTGTTCATCTTGTTATTTTTTTCTTCCAAAATTAAGCATTTCAGGCATATGTTTCAAGGAACAGTTTCCCTTGTTTTCAGCTATTGTATTATTCTTTGTTATAATATTTTAAATATTTCTAATTACATTCTGTACAAGCTGTATTAACTAATCATAGTGTACACATTAGTTTGAAATACTGTGTATTTTCATAAAGTTTTAAAGAATTTTGCTTAACGTTTTCGAAAGAGATACTACAAGAAAAAACCTCTTTATTAGTTACTTACCGGTATATCAAGCTAATTAAAATTATCCATATGTACATCCATATCCAATTAGAAAACCTAAATAAATCCAATAAAAACAAGCACTAATAAAGTGTTTTTATTATAATAACGATAGTCTAAAATTTATAGGCTATCAAGTGTTTAAAGTCACAAACACTAAACACTACAATATTAAATAGCGGCACAAAGTGTCGTATATATATATCGTAATATAATAAAAATATCGCAACGTTGTCGACAAAAATGCATTTAATTATTTTTTGCCGTTATTATAAAAGGACAAAATAAAGACACAGTTAGTCTGAGGCAAGGTTATGTAAATACCAGCGGCTTTTTTTTGTGTTCCTTGCTCCTGACCTGTGGATATCTTTTTCTCTTTCATTATTATGAAGAGAAACAAGGAGGGAAAATCATCATCTCCTTTAGTATTTTCCGATTTCTATTGTGTCTGGAGTAGATACGGAGTAGGTAAGCGTGTTAACGTTCATATTTTTGTAAAAATATTAGTGGGATATTTTGTCGAATTATTACATTTTAGATAATAAAACATGTTAAAAATTATGAAATAAATATAAATGTTGTTTCAATTTTGGAAATAACTTATTTTTCTCTACTCCGAGAGGAAGAGAAATAATCGAAATGAACGACCCTAGTTATATTTACGAGGAATATTTTTTTTGATGTATGGCAATTAAAAACCGTTACAATTACTAAATTTTTAAAGATATACACCGTTTTGAGTATATTAATTATGTATACTATTTTTCTAGAAAGAAGTTCGTGCAATAGTTTTTTTTTCTTGGGAAATTTTTCAGTTTACAAGCCTTGAAATAAAACTGGTTACGACCGGCATTTTCTATTCCATATTGATTTTCTCTCCATCTTAGCTTTTCATGATCACGCCAAAAATCCAGTTTTGCACAATTAAATGAACTGAAAATCCGATGAACTTTTCTGTTTAAAGGATATTTTCTATTGAACTATAAAATTCAGTCAGTTTCAAGCTGTCAATTTTGATTTTCAGTGTAGTGCATATAAAAAACTTAATAAGAATCCGTTCTCTTGTACAAATAAATTAAGGTGAGCATGAACGTTGAATAGAACTTGAATCCATGAAAATCCACTGACGTTATCACTTCGAAAATATTTCTCAAATAAGGAGACATACTCGGAAAGGTATTCTTCAAAAACAAATTTGACATTGTGGAACAAATCAACACCAGTAAAACTTTGTCTCCACATTTATTTTTCTTTTCCATATACCTGATTTTTTTTATAAAAGTTAAAATTTTCTTAACCAATTTCGAACAATGCATTTTGTTTTCTCATTGGGCAAGATTTAAAGCATCCAAGTTTTCAAAAATATGACAAAAGTATATTGGTTTTACCAAAAAAATCTCCACAAAACTTTTGACATCTTTGTGATCATCTGAAAGCAAAGTGGGAACTTTCTGTAACAGTTTAAACATACCTGACAAAGCCTTACTAGAAAAAACCAAGATGCATTACTGCAGTACATCATAGATATATGCTTAGTACCATATCCTCACATAGTTTGATAAAAATCTTGCCTTTGATCGAAGACGTGTAGAATATAAATACTTAGACTTGGGTGTTTTCCTGTGAATAATATAATAAAGCCAGAGTGTATCAAGGGTTTTTGTATGTGCCAATAATTTTCCATAATAGTCGAAAATAAAACAAATACTTAGCTTAATTCTAATTATCTTCAAGTACAGGGTGTCTCAAAAGAAAGTTCACATTTAAAAAATCGATTTAAAAAAAAGTCAGGACTTTATTGAAAAAATGTTTATTACATATTAAAATACATGGTTTGGGAATTTATTTTTTAAAGATGATATCGTCCAAATGTAATCCATTGCGCTCACGGCATTCATTTAATCGAGCACTAAAATTGCCCTTGACGGCTCGGCAGGTATTCTCCGTGATGTCTGCCATTTCGTTGCGGATATTTTCTTTTAATTGTGCCAGGGAAGTCGGTTTGTTGGCATAAAATTTTGATTTGACATAACCCCATAGGAAAAAGTCCATAGGTGATAAATCAGGACTGCGTGGAGGCCAACTTATGTCACCTTTCTTTGAGATCAATTTGCCAGGAAAAATTTCACGCACTCGTGGCAGAGACATGTTGGACGTGTGTGAAGTTGCTCCGTCTTGCTGGAACCATGTTCTTTGGTTATAGCCAGAAAAATTTTGCAGTTCAGGCACGAAGAAGTCGTCTAACATCTCCACATACCGCTCTGAAGTCACTGTTACTGTGCGTTCCCTTTCATCTTCAAAAAAGTACGGGCCGATAATTCCTCGCGCCGACATCGCAGCCCATACAGTCACTTTCGGCGAATGTAGAGGTTTCTGATGTTTGTGTTTTGGATTGTTGGCACTCCAATAGCGGCAATTTTGCTTGTTTACATGACCATTAAGATGAAAATGGGCTAGTAGTAGTGGGAATAGGGGGCTCCTAGTTGACCCCCCCACCATTTTTTTGATTGGTCAGCCAAGAATGACCTTGTTTCTGATTGGCTGCCCAAGTTCGCCCCCTATTCCGATTGGTTTCATAAACTCCGCCTCTTTTTGCTCCACCTCCTACCTCCTTCCTAACCACCACAGTAGTTGGAGGGGAGCTGGTATTTTAAAGGACTGAATCTGAGCGAGCTACATTCATTTACAACTAGTCTTAAGCTTATATAGAAGATTCACCACTAATAAAGAACAGTGTTAAATTAAAAATAAGTGGTAGTTATGAACAGTGATTTGCAAAATGAAATAATCAAATTAGGTAAACAGTTTACTAAACTTCAAAATTCCGAATTAAAGAATGCAATGCTAAGGAAAACACACCCCGAGTGGGCACAGGTATATTATGAGACTGCCTTCCAATACCAATTAGCTGCAGAAGCCTGTTTAAATTATAGAAAAACCCAAAATTTGCCGAAGTTCTTTCATGAAATAAAGAAAATAGGATTCAGTTACTTTTTAAGGATATTGAAGGATTATATAAAAGATCCTGATATATTAAAAGAAATCGTGGAAGAGGAAGAGAGAGATAAAGAGATATTGAGAAACAGGGAGGTTTTAGTGTAGGATTTATTATGGAATTATTAATAAGAGAAATGTATGAAGAGTTTTTGATGTCCGCAGCCTGTTCCGAGTTTTATGCATATGAAGGTCAAGAAAGTGAAGCGCAGAATATTATATTGTTTTTAAATTATATGGAACATGCGGAATTATGTTTACTAGCAGCTAAATGTTGTAGCGAATATTTAAAAAATAAAAATATAGATATTTTAATATGTAAACTTCAAGAACTAGGATTAAATAATAATATTTCATGTATTAAAACAATGTTAGAAAATAAAACACATAATTTGTAATCAAGTCTTTTATTACATAAAAAAATTGTTGTAAAGGTAATAAACATTTGATAATGCACATACACATGGTATTTTTTGATGATAAAAGCAGCAAGGATCCATTTTCTTTAGGGTGGGTTGTTCATCAATCTCGATAACTGGTTTCATGGAATACTTCTTTACGAAATCTGCCTTTTCTTCCCCTTTTACATAAACATAGTCCACCTTAGCGCTTAAATCTCTTATGATATCTCCACATTTGTGTAATGGTGTAAATCCTTCACACCATTCAATGCAATGGTAATTTTTTATTAACCACAGAGCTTGTTTGTGTAAATAGGATGGTAAATGACCCATCGGAAATGGAGCTTTGAAAATAAAATGACTTGTCTTTTGCCCATCGTACGCTGCTAATTCCTTTACAATAAATTTATTATTTTCAATTTTGAATCCTTGAAGATCTAGAATAAGTTTCATATTTTCAAATATTTGAATTTCTTGATCATTTCTACTTTTAATTGATATTCACTTATTTGTTTTTTAATTTCTGCAACTGAAGTTGAAAATCTAATACTCGAACTGAAATCTCGTAAGACATTATATAAATGAAGAATTCTGGTTTGGCTACGTTAATAAATATCAAAATTGACGCGTGCGCTCTTAAGCGTAAGTAGCGGTTTGTTTAAAAAGAGTATTTTATCTTAAGGAAATTGTATTACAACTGTTTCACAATTTTTGTTAATGGATTGTAACTGAAAACTTTATCATGAATTATAACACAATATGCCGCTGTTTTAGGGGGAATTTTTTCCTTGGTTTCAAATTCAATTCTCATGGTTACTGGACCTGTTTGTAGTAAATCTCTTTGATGTGAACAATTAATGTAAACTATAGGAGCATTTTCTTTAAATTCTTTCGGATTAAAAATTGGTTCCACTGGAGAGTTATAATACCCTTGACGAAAGTCTGTAAACATTTCATACAGAGTAGCAAATTTATTATTTTCAAAGTCAAGTTGAAGATCATTGTAAGGATATCTTTCTGAATTTAAAAAGACATTCATATTTCTTAAATTACAATGATCAAATTTACTCATATCCATTTTTAGATTACCACGTCTATTTTTCTGAAAAGCAATTAGAACATGACGTGGCGTTTCGACTTTTGTAGATGTTTTTACGGGCCAGTTGTGCCTCGTAGTTTCCAATAACTCTGGATATTCAACTAATTCCCAGCTTCGGAAGGTTATTAGTATATCACTATTTTTGTCAATAATTTTGGTAAGTGCTAATTCTTGCGGAATCGCTACAGTAAGATGAGGAACTCTCCAACACAACTTGGTAATTTTAACTTTGGGTTTTTCATCTTCATTACTGGATAATAATGCATTTGTATCATCATTACTTCTTATTAGAATAAGTTCTTGTTGTGAATTAAGAATAATCTTATTATAATCTTCAAAAAATCCTGAATACATCTTTAATGGTATACATAATGAAACATTACCTTTGTCATCAGTCATAATTTTTTCTTTGGATTTTGTTTTCGGATACCAACCGGCATTTTCCAATTTAGCACTTTCATTTTGATTAAATGAAATATATCCCTTAAGAGTTGAAGTTATACCAATATCCCGAACGGAGTCAATAGTAACACCATTTAAAATATAGCGTAATTCTTTAAATAAAAATGCCGGAGCATTATTAATTAAAACAGTATTAGCTAAAGGGGAATCATCTTCTTTAGTTACTTGCAATTCCACATAAATTTCACTTTTGCAAGGTAAAGGATATTTTCCTGTTTGTTGCAAAGCAATTCTGATTTCATCATTTGGTCCGAGTTTTGTAGGATTAAAAGGATCGAAAGAAAGAATTTCCCAGCTTAATATTGATTCATCAACCAATACATTTTCTCTTACATTTAAATAATCCATTTTTATTTAAGTTTAAAACCCAAACTTTGAAGAAATTTTCTATTAGAAGGTGTTAACCTTTGGAAGTTTGATTTCCTACTAAAGGAAGTTGGTTTCTTTCTTGTCTTATTAATGTTTTTATTATTAAATTTTCTAGTAAAGTTTGCAGATTTATTGTTATATAATATTACCATCTTTAATCTACTTTTTTAAGATGTAGTCTGATGGTTATGGTTTCTTCTCTAAAATTAACCAAATCACCTTCCTGATCTATTATTTTAATGGCTATTTTATCAATTACTTTAACGGTGACTGGGAAATATATGACGTTTTGAGGTGACTCAATTATTTTGAACCCTGGAGCAACGCTTGGGAAAAATTGGTGTATTATATGAACAGGTTTCCCGTTTAAATATGATCCCTCTGCAATACTGCAGTCTATATTTATTGAATTTACTTTAATTATTTCCGCGGGGAAATCTGATATATGTTCAATGTTGGCTTCCAATCGCCCATTTTTAAACCCTAATAATTTACCAATAGTTCCTTCACGAAAAGTTATGGGGGCTGAACATTTAAGATGTGTACGTAAAGTATTATTATTTGCATAAAGACTAAAACTAATTTTATCCTCATCCAAGTGTTTTTTTAAAAAATCTGTTATGTCTTCTAATTCGTAGCTACCTGGGGGTATGGCTATTTCTAAATTTTCATCATGAATTAATACATTATTCCCAACATCAATATTGGGAATTGCATTAAATGTTTCGAAATTTACAAGACCGATAACATATTCAACATCTTCATCTAAATATATTGGAGGATGTAACTCTGATGTTAAAATAGCGGAATTGCCGCTAAGAACAAAACTATATGACATTTTACTTTAAAAATATGTTTAATAATAAACTAAAATTAGGTGTTACATATGGTTATAAAGAAATTTTAGACACAATTGACCACAATTTGTTTTGTTAAAGTTTTGATAACTGTTATAATTATAATTAACAATATTATTATTTTGGTCGCTATAAAAATATTTAATTAATTCAGAAGGGGGTCGCAAATTACCATAACTATCAAAATATATTATGTTTTTTCCTTTTTTTGTATATGCTATCCAGTGAGTACCAACACCACTGTGATTATCTAGATTGACAATTGCACTTTCAATTAACTTTATCTTTTTTGGTAATTTATCCCTCATAAAAATACCACGAAAGTTGGGAATTTGTAAATATTTAGCGTATTTAAGTAAATCGTAATTTGTAAGTGCTTTTCGAGGTATATGTTTTAGCAGTTTTTTGAATAAGGTTTCAAGTATAATCCACATCCTGTTTTATAGGGTTTTAAATAAAGTCCACTTCCTTTTTTTCCTACCGCAATGGACTCCATCATTTGATTGTGTCGTTTAGATTCTTCTAATTTCGCTTTGGCTGCTTTTGCATCATTTACTGCTTTAGCAATACCTGCAGCCCCTCCTCCAAGAGCACCAAGAGCAGACAAACCAGCAAATAAAGGTATAAGTGGAAGAAATCCGCCAGTCTTTGGGATTGGAATTACCCTTTTCTTTGGAGGTAACACTTTACCAGTTTTTTTAATAGCTTTTAAAGCAGTTTGAATACTTTCATTTAGGTCTTTAAAACGTTTCCCCTTAATTCCTTTTCTAGCTTTTGAAATTACCTGAGATAATGATAGTCCTCGTCCTTTTCGAGTTTTTCGCTTGAACTTTCTTCTCGTTCGAAGTCCCATACCTAATTTTCTTTTAATTTTCATAGCACCAGTAATTCCTAGTGCAGCAGTTTTTTCCCCAAAACTAGAATCTTTAGCTTTGAACCTTGATAAAGCTTTGTCAGCTAATACTTTATCAGCTAAATGCCTTCTTTTTATATCATTTGATTGTGAGTAAGCAATATCGTGTTCTTTACAAGCCTCATCCAATAAATTTATACCTTTATCACCTCTTGACAATCGTTTTTCCAATTTTGTTCCAGGTCCACAAAAATTATAACCAGGAATATGCAATTCAAAGGGTAATTTATTTATTAATGAGTTTACTAAACCACTTCCTTTCCTTTTGCTGTTTGTCTTGTAAATGATTCGTTTATTATGTGATGGAAACATTATATATAGTTGCAATCCTAGTGATAACTAACCAGTTACATCACAATACTGAATATTAATAGTTTGTTTTATATATAAAATGAGAGTTGAGAAACAACCATACTCTATAACAATTAAGGATCATGAAAGTTCAGTGAATGGTTTTAGAAAACATGGAAAACTGTTTGAGGGAAATAGTAAAAGAGGGTTAATTATTGGCCCGTCAGGCTGTGGCAAAACCAATGTTATTATTAGTTTGATTGAAGATCCGAATGGTTTGCGATTTGAAAATCTGTATGTTTATTCAAAATCCTTATATCAACCAAAGTATAAATATTTGAGAACACTTTTTAAACCTTTGAAAAAAATTGGATACTATGAATCTGAAAATGAAGAAACAATTGTTTCACCAAAACAAGTTAAACCAAACTCTATAATAATATTTGATGATATAGTGTGTTGTAATCAGAATGTTGTAAAGGACTATTTTTGTTTCGGAAGACACAAAAATACTGATTGTTTTTATTTATGTCAAACATATTCTTCTATTCCGAAACAATTAATTCGTGACAATGCAAATTTAATTGTTATATTTCAACAAGATCGAACAAACTTAAAACATATTTATGATGATCATGTTAATGTTGATATGTCATTAAACCAATTTAATGAGTTGTGCTTAATATGTTGGAAAGATAAATTTGGATTTTTAGTAATAGACAAAGACTCTAATGTGAAATCTGGCCGATATCGAAAAGGATTTGATTCATATATTTACTTATAAAAATAAACGTTTGATGGTAAATTATACCAATCATGGATGAACGTTTAGCAAGAGAGCTAGTTAAATCAAGAAAAGCTGTTAAACAAAAATATCAGAGTTTAAAAAATGCGGAATTTGAGGCGCAAACTAAATTGGAGGAAACATATAAACCGATAACTCAACCCTTACAAGAATTAATTTCAACGATTGGTAAAATTGAACCTGTTGAAATAAAGGAAGAGCTACACACACCAATTAAAAAAATTTATGAAACACCACAGAAAAGATCAATTCAAACACTAACACCAAAGAGAAAATTACAATATGGAACATCAACACCAGAAAAAAGAAAGACGGGAAAAACTCCACTCCTTCCTACAGAAATACCATCGATTATTGACTGGGACGCGAGTTTAGCTTCAGCAAGTCAAATGCCATCTATACAACAAACAAGTATTATTGCAGAAACAAACCCTTCTTCAGGTTCACACTCCACAATAGGAAATCTTTCAGATATACTGGAACAAACACGGCAAACAGTTAGAACATTTGTTGATACAGATTTATATAAAGAATATTTATTAGGATTTGATGAATTACCTCGCCAATATATTGATAGCGGTGTAAAAGATGTTGAACATGAGTTTGATCACCAATATGGAATAGTTCATGATTTGGAAACCGAGAAATTCTTTTTGGGTTTAACTCAAAAACCTGTCGAAATTATTGGTAAAAACATCAAAATTGAAGGAATAACCTATACAGGTACACCAGGTTTATATGAGTTATTATTTAAAAAAGAACCAATAGGGTATAAAAAACAAGATTTGGAAAATTATATGGATATTTTAAAAAGAACCAATGCATACCGTAGAAATAATGATCCAAATGAGCAGGTGCAGGGGAATGGATCACATAAATATATTTCTATAATAGGACCTTATTTGCAAAGCAAAGGAATTACAAAAACTAAATCTCTAAATCCCGAATCTCAACAAGCAGTCCAGGGATTTTTTGAAAGACGCAAAGCTCCATATAGAGAAAGTCGAGTGTCTTCAAAAAAAACCGGATTTGGTATAACTTTAAAAGTTAATAAACCTAATACAGATTACATATATTGGGATAATGTAAACGAACTTGTTGAGAGACTTCGACTATTGGTAGCATCCATGCTTGCGGGACACACTGGTCATAACAATGAAATTATTTCCATTATTGAAGAACTAAGAGAAGCGAATATTATTATATAAAAGGACATAATAGATACTTTTAAACATTTCTAAAATGACTATCGATAAATTTGGTCGTCATATTTCAAAAAAATCTGCTCTAAACACATTATTATCACTAGAAAATAAAATATTATCAAATGTTGAAGAGAAAATAATAAAAATTTTTAAAAGCGATGTCAAATATATTGAAAACAAATTAATTCAAAATTTAGATCCCAGGTTGAAAAGCGATGTTAATAATTTAAATAAGAGAATAAATGAATATGATAATAATATACAAAATATTGCAAAAAAGATTAAGTTATTTGAGGATAAAGTTATTCCTGAATATAATGACAAGATAATTAATTTGAAAAATACTGTTGATGGAAATGATGAGGTAGTAGAAAAATTTTCTCAGAAAGTTTCTAAATATGCAAATGACTTTGACGTAGTGAAGTTAAAATATGATAAAGTTGATGATTTTGAAAATGAAATAAAAAATGAAATTACATCAATTAAATCAATAATTAAGGATACTTCAGCAATTGACAATGTCAAGAACAGTATTTCCAAGGAAATTACATCAAAGTTTCAAAATTTTACTAATTTGCTTAATGATAGAGTAGCAGAAGAAGTAAGGAATTTTAAGAAAATACATGACGTTATGGATAAAAATACACAAAATCTTGAAAAATCAATGAACACTCATTTCCTAATTCACAAAAAAGATACCGACAAAGTTAATGAATTTAAAGAACAAATTAAAGAATTTGAAATTAAAATCAATGCATATAAATCAAATTTACAATATTTAGAAGACAAATTGAAGGAGGATTTTCAAAACGAAAATGAAAAAATTGAAACAAAATTCAAAGATCAAATTACAAAAGATAATGAAAAAATCGAGGATATACTAAAGCAATTAAACAATCTGAAAACCAAATCTGAAACGTCTTTTGACGAGGGAAATTTTACAAAGGCAATCGATGAGAAATTACAAAAAGAATTAGAATCCTTACTAGAAGTAGTGCAAGCTATAATAGAAGTTTCTAAAAAGGATGTATTAATTAAAATTAAAAATAATAGTTCAAAAATCGAGGAGACTTCTTTACTCATAAAAGAACTTGAAACATCTTATACAGATATACTACACAAAGCTGAAAAGACAGCGTCAGACATAAAAAATATAGAAAAAAAAATTGTGAAAATGACATTAGATATTACAAATGCAGAATTTCAATTAGGAAAAGATATAAAAAATCTAGAAGATAAATTAACAAAAGAAATAAAATCTTTAAACGAATTAGTTCAAAGAGCTGCTGAAGTTTCTAGAAAAGAATTTAATGATACAATGAATTATGCAAGAGAAGAAATGAATTCAACATTAGGTGGTTTCAAAAAAGATTATACGTTATCAAATGTTCTTTTGGAAACTAAATTTAATGTAAAAATGTCTGATCTTAATAACAACATCACCCAAATAAATTCGTCAATAAAAGAAATTAGAAATGAAAATAACAAATCATTTGAAACAATGGAAAATAAATTTAATGTAAAAATTTCTGATCTTACTAACAACATCACCCAAATAAATTCGTCAATAAAAGAAATTATAAATGAAAATAAAAAATCATTTGAAGCAATGGAAAATAAAATTAAAGAACTTACTAAAAAAAACTGAGATGATTTTTTTATATTTTACAACATCAGCGATAAAGGGCTTTTATAAACGGTTTAGAAGGAGGTAAAGTTATTTGTGGGATTTATTTTCGAGAGTAAGGTATAAATTAATAATGAGTAAAATTAAGCAAGACGTTGTAAATGAATTACATAAACCGGCGAGAAGGCGATATAGAAGGAGACGAACAATTGTAAAAGGGCTTAATGATCTATTTCAAGCTGATCTGATAGAAATGCAGCCATATGCGAAATTTAATAGGGGTTTAAGATATATTTTAATGGTAATAAATGTGTTTTCTAAATTTGTATGGGCAGAACCTGTAAAATCCAAAACTGGTAAAGATGTAGCAGCTGCAATGAAAAAAATTCTATTAACTTTAAAAACTCCCCCAACAAATCTGAATACTGATCAGGGTAAAGAATTCTTTAATCAAGACTTTCAGAAACTTATGGAGCAGTTCAAAATTAATCATTACAACACATTTTCTAATATGAAAGCTAGTATTGTAGAGAGAGTAAATAGAACGATAAAAAACAAAATGTGGAAAAAGTTTAGTTTACTAGGTAATTATAAATGGATCAGCTTTCTTAAAGAAATAATTACAGAATACAATAACACTAAGCATTCAACAATCGGAAAAAAACCAAACGAAGTTAACAAAAAGAATGAAATGGAAATCTTGAAATCAGCTTATACTCATAGGAAAACTGTGGATCCCAGATCACCAAAATTTCGTGTTAGTCATAGAGTACGAATAAGCAAGATTCGCGAACAATTTTCTAAAGGTTACACGCCCAACTGGTCAAACGAAATTTTTCAAATAAAAAAAATCCAGCTTACTAATCCAACAACGTATTTGATTCAAGATGGAAATGGGATAGATATTCAAGGAGGTTTCTATGAAGAAGAACTTCAAAAAGTAAGACACCCAAATGTATATCTGGTGGAAAAAGTGTTAAGAAAGAAAGGAAACAAAGTATTTGTAAAATGGTTAGGATTAGATAAATCTTATAACTCTTGGATCTTCAAGAGAGATGTGATGTAATAGTAATTAATGCTGTAATAATAATTGATGTTTGTAATAAAAAAAAATGATTTTTTATATATATTTGTTTTATTTAAAAATAAGCTTATTACATAAACATTTTTTTAAATACAATATTCCTATAATCAGAGTCTAATATGGGATTTAAAATATCTTCAGTCAATTTAATCCTTCTTCTAAAATGTTTTTGATTTATAAACTCTTCAGAAGTCATACGAGCTTTTCTGTAGGCGAAGTTCCAAGCAACCATCAGATGAATTTGGTTTCTTGATTCATCAATAGATACTGTCTTCTTCATAATAGTGCTTAGACTTTAATTTTTGTTCTAGTTCTTCGGGATGATTCAACAGCAGTTCCAGCATGGAGCACACATTTTCACTATTTAGATTTTGTTTTGGAGAAAGGACATTATATATTTTGTCAAAAGAATCTCCGTCGTAAAAATTGTTATTTCTAAAAACGTTGAAATAACGTCGAAAGTTTTGTTTTTGTAAAACATTTAGTCTATATTCTATAAGTGGAATTTGTTCCCATAGTCTGCACACAGTTTCATTTCCATAGTAAATAAAATCACAGCTTTTCACAATCTTCACTATTGGTAATTCACCAATCTTTTCAAAATGAATAGATAAATTTTGCAAATATATCGGTTCATTGAAAACATTTGGTGAAAACATATAATTTGTTATAACTCCTTGATATTGCAATAAGTTCTTCCAATCATCTTCATTTAATATCACAGACTGACCATTTTTACCACCAAGTTCAATGCATGGTAGAAAATCACTTTCCACCCACAAACCAATCGCAGCATATTTAGAGTTAGAATTATTTAAATTATATTTTGTAGAATTTATAATTGTTTTTTTTATTTTCTTTTTTAATGGTGAATTTTCAAATATATTTTTACTCTGATTACTGAACATTTTAAATGATGTATTTCAAAAACTAACTGGCTATCTGCTTGCTCTCAAAAAACTAACTATCAATCCGTTTGCTCCTAAATTTTATACATTTTCCCTCTCCTCTCAAGTGGAGGGGTAAACTTATTTTCCCTCTCCATTTAAGAGGAGGGGATAAACTTTAAATGTCTTTATACTAACGAGAATCAATAAAAAACAAAATTTATATTATTTTTTTAACATTTATTAAATATTTTTATAGATATTTTTTCATGAAATACAATAAAAGTAAACATGTACAAATAAATATTGCTGCTGTAAATATAATAACAAATATATAACAACAGACACAATGACAAGATTCTTCTTTTTTATTATTGAAAGGAATCCAATCTGAATATTGTAATGGTTTGTTTGTCATGGAATATTTAATTTTTATGTATGTATTTTCACACAAAGCAGAATCAGTTACATTATAGGTAAAAAAGTGTGAATTTCCAACAAGATATGTCATTTTCATCTGTTTGTAGCAGTCGGTTTCATTTTTGAGGGCATTTATACATATATCAGCCCTAACTGTATTAGGAATGTAATTTACATATATCACATTTCCAACAAGGGAAACTAAAACTATTAAAGATGCAGCAGTCATTGTTGTAATATTACTAACAAATAATGGTATTTCTATACAATATATATGTTTTTGGATTCAGTTCCCCCTCCAACTTTTAAAGCTTCAAAAACGACTTACATAATTTATCATCATATAAAATGATGTCTTTATAAAGATGAAAAATTACTAGGAGTAGTTAATTCTAATCGCGGTTTTTTATTTTTAGATCCATTTTCGTTTCCAGAACTTAAAAAAGTTAGAGTATCATACATCATTTTCATATCTTTATCAAAAAAATCTGTTTCCAAAATATCCTTATGTCCCCATGCAAGAGTTTTTGTGGAATTTGGTATACAATATCTTTTATCATCATGAGTTGTTAATGCCAATTTATTTAACAAATTAGTGTATATATTATGCATATCTGACTTGAATACATACATGGTGCAGAATATTTTGTCACCTTTCTCAACAACATCTTTATAATCTGATAATGTTAATTGATTTTTTATACATGATCTACTAACGCCTTTTGCTTTTTTATCTACACTATTTTTGGATTTTATACAATATGCTTTAGCACCAGTTCCATAAAAACTTTCAATGGGAATCCCTTTGTACTCATCTTTAAATTTACCAACAACTGATGTTGTAATAGGCATGCAATGAATATTTTGTTCAGAAAAATTAGAAGTATCAAATTTATCCAGATTTAGCTTCATATCTTCATAAAAGTTTTGGGTCTGAACTTCAAGAATTAAGGAATCAGTATCCGTATATAATAAATTTAAATTATTACCATATTTTACTTTTAAATACCCATAATAAAAATTATACATTACAGTTTTTGCAATATCCAGAATACTCATCCCAACATAAATTGGTTTATTGTATTCAATGCAAACCTGTTGAAGTTGAAGAGCAACTAGATTTTCAGAGAAAATTTTAAAATCCTTTAATTGAGGTTTAGAAATAAGTTTTTCGGCACTAAATTTATTACCCTGTCTTTCCCATTGAGATACTAATTTAATATCTGCTCGCCTATCAACATTTTCCATGGTTTTACCGAAAATTGAATTATTTGCCAATTTATAACAATTTTTATCAAATTTATTTTTAGATAAATTTCGTAAATTTGTATTTAAATCTATATATTCCGCTAACCATGGTGATTGTGTAAACTTAACTGCTCTGTGTATTTTTATGATTTTGAGTCCAAATTGTAGACATTGTTTCAGATATCGGTAGTGAATGATATAGTTATATTTATTATGTAAGTTTGGAATTAATTTGGAGTGGTTTGAAATTGGTGGTGTATATTGTTCAGGACAAAATGGGAAATCATTATGACTATCATGTAAATAATTTGGATATTCTAAATCAACTTCAAATATGTATCCTATAGATGATGTATCTGAAAGTTCGGATATATTTAAAGTTTCTATTTCGAGCTTAGGTACCCAAGCAAAATTTTTTTCAGGAAAATATTGTTTCATAGCATAACCATACAAATTTGTGGCGTCTAAGTAAGCGATTTATGTTGTAGGTCTTTCAGGATTAAAATTTTCTAAGAATGGATTATTTGCTTCAGATTTGCGTTTGGAACAAGTGCTAACCCCACCACGAACACCTTTTTTGAAAAAATGAAGCATATCTGGTTCCGTTAATAATTCTAATTCTACATTAGTTAATTTCATCATTGCATCTCAGCACATAGAAGGGCTAGTGACATAATTAACAGGATCTAACTTATAGGTTTTAATACATGTGGATCTATAATTTTCAAAAACATCAGCCAAAAGTAAAACATCTGATTTTAAGTAAATATCGGAATAAGCCCCTATTGTAGAACACTTAAATAGATTCCACACTTCTACAGCACGATTGTAGTCTTGAGGAGAGATATTTTCATCGGTTAAGTTATTATAAAATTTATCAATCAATGGTAGAGATTTCTCATTTAATTTTTCGTTGGAATCTATGTAAGAGTATGGAAATACCCCTTTTTGTCTAATGTATCGAAATTCATCAGCATTTGAGAAAAACTTTTTAATTTCAAAACATTGTGAATCTTGTAGAGTTTGTGATAGTGCCTCTAAAGACTCTGGGAGAAATTGAAAAGAATCTATAAAGCGTAGTCGCAAAGCAACTGGTTTCCGCTTTTCTGACACATCAACGAAAATTTCCTTACTAAAAGAAATATACTTTTCTTTATTTTGAGCTATAACACTAATATTTTCTTTATTATAGCAAAGCGATTTAATAAATAGGTGAGAATCATAGTTTTTTAAATTATGCAATACTATTGGTATATATTTTGGAGGTTTAAAATGCAAATTACATATTGAGTGGGCGGCTCCTCGATATTTACCTGTAATATGACAATGATCCCTACACTTTATGAAATTTCCTTTTGAAAAAGGTTTTTCACATACATAACAAATGCTAGAATTTTCATATTCAATCTGTTCCACAGATGATAAATCTTTCAATGGTACTTGATATTTTAAATATTTTTTATAAATTTCTTTTACATCATTTTCAATGTATTCAATAAATTTTATAGCACAATCTGTACCTCTATAAAGTTTAAGACACACAACATTCTCATCAAATGATGATTTAATATAATAAGCAAATGAATAGGGTATATGTTCAGCAGTTTTAATAGTATATGAGGTTGTCGAATCAGGTGTAGATTGTTGGCACTCAATGTTTTTCAAATAACATTCAAAATCGGCATAAATAACAAAAGGAGCTTTATACTGTTTCTGAATATTTTGAAACTTTAATATATTTGCAGGAATATAATTGCCAAATTTATCCAAAATCAAATTATCTGAAGGAAGCTCAATTCGAACAAAACTACAATCACGTTCTAAATGTGTGTTAAGTTTTTCATATGTTCCAAAATATTGAAGGCATCCATCACATAAGTATTTTTTTATTTTCTTTTTTGATAATTGTTTGGATACCAAGCAACCTAAATCCTTTATCCAACAGTAGTGGTTATTTCCATCATCAGAACTTATTAAAAGCAAATTAATATGTAATTTTTTCTTTTCATTATTATAATGTAAAGGACCGACAATCTCATATACCTTTTTATTATCCCTTAAAAATTTTTCAACTCCATATACATTTATGGACAAATTATTTTTTTCCTCAAACTTTTTTATATCTAATAATTTTACTGGAAATTCAATACCTGTAAAATCGAAAGCGTCTCTGAAGTCTGGATATGATGAGGTCTTTCGAGGATTACCGGTTGGCTGGTATGCTGCTGAAACCACTGCCCAGGCGAAACAGCAATTGTCCTCATTCATCACATTCACTATTAATTTAGAAAAGTGATGCATCTTAATGTAGGAGGAGGCATTCAATGGGTTGTACTTATTGTTGTTGACTTCCAAATGCAGAATTCTTTGTAGAGCCCACCCTGTAATAGGAATTAAAAAATTAGTTCTGAATAATATTTGTTAGAGATGTACAAGTGATATTAAGAAAACTTAGCTCTTGAGATTAAATAATAATTACCTGAGTCTCTTTCCGGCAATTCATCTGCTTTGGTTTCAATAATCTTGAATAAATCATCGTAAAGCTGTTGTAGATCAGTTGTATGGGTTACAATGAAGAACGGTGTATTAAATGACTTAATTGAAGTAGAGGTTAAAGTTGGAGAATAATATATCCCAAATAACTCCAAATTTACTTTAGCACATGTAAATTCTTGTTGGCGCTGGC
Source organism: Diaprepes abbreviatus (assembly GCA_034092305.1). Lineage (NCBI taxonomy): Eukaryota > Metazoa > Arthropoda > Insecta > Coleoptera > Curculionidae > Diaprepes > Diaprepes abbreviatus. The sequence goes on along the minus strand of JASJET010000091.1, from coordinate 3,098,365 downwards.
GTATTAATGTTTGCACTTTATTACCAACATCTTGCTGAAACTTTTTGATGTCGATGTGATAATTCTGCGAATATATTCTGTAGGAAGCTATTCGACATTTAAATGCACTCCTGATAATGTCAATTCCATTTCCATATTTTATGCAGCTCCTGTTTTTATGAATATTTGTCCTCAAGTGTGTGCTCCAGGAATTAGATTTGACATTTACTTCACAATCTTGGCAATATCGCATTTGAGGTCTTGAAAGTAGTTCATCAACTGAAACAATTATTATTTTTTAATTTCTCTGTAAAACTTTATTAATATTAAAAAGTACAATTAAAAGAAAAATTATAGCTAAATATGTTATAAAAAAATACTTACGATTAATTATATAATCTTCCAAGTTAAAGGTGTTTTCGTTATTAACAACATTTTCTCGAAGGTGGCGTACAATATTTTGTTTTCTTTTAAATTCTCTTAAGCAGTGCGTGCAAAGGAGAGTCATTTTAAAATGGAATCGATTAGGGCCGTGTCGCTTTTAAATAAATACAATTTCGATCTATCAAGACCCAATGACATAGAATAATTAGCAATTTTTTCAGCTCGCGCAATTTAGAAAACTTTTGGATTTACTTTTGAATTAACTTTTGGATTCACTTTTTAATTTGAAGAAAAACATGGATTTTTTAAAAAAAATATATTTCCCAAATTTAAAAGAAGATCGCCTTATCTTTGTATACAATTTTTAACGTCTTTTAAAGTCGAATTAGATAAATTATTACATATACTATCCAAGTTGAAATAAGAGAACACCATTGATTTAAATCTAGATGCCGCGCATCTTGTGTCACTCTTATTTAAACTCGGCTTAGATTTCATGCGAATAAATTTATCTAATTCACTCTTATTTGCCGCCAGCTGTCGCTCTGACTGCTGTCGTTCTGCCTGCTGTCGTTCTGCTTGCTGTAGCTCTGCCTGCTGTCGCTCCGCCTGCTCTCGCTCTGCTTGCTGTAGCTCTGCCTGCGGTCGTTCTGCTTGCTGTCGTTCTGCTTGCTGTAGCTCTGCCTGCTGTCGTTCTGCTTGCTGTAGCTCTGCCTGCTGTCGCTCCGCCTGCTGTAGCTCTGCTTGCTGTAGCTCTGTTGCTGTAGCTCTGTTGCTGTAGCTCTGCTTGCTGTTCCAACCACGATGGCTATAGAACCTCTCTGTTTAATCTCAGAGTTTCGACCAAAAGGTCCACTCGTTGTCGCGCAGTTCAAAAATTAAAATTAGAGGTTGAAACTACTTCAATCGTTATTTGTTGATTTAACTTCTCCGCACACCCTTAAAACAGAACACTACTAAAAAGAATCGGAAAACCACATACTAAATTGGGGGTAGTTACCCTTACACGAAGGGTTTGCAATTTAAGCCTGTAATATTTCAACAATGATCGCCCACATACATAGGAATCTAACCCCAAAACTTCGTTAAAAGGCATCAAGTAATAAGCTCAAAATACGGCATCAAAAATAGGGGTGAAAACTACCCCAACCCAAAATTCTTGTTACTATTAAGTGGTTAGGTGAAAATGCCTCCTAATGCACACACTTAAATTCTCTCAGTGCAGCCCGCAACTATTTTCAGTTATACACAAAAACTACCCTCTAGGAATATAATGATCATCTTCAAAACCTCCAAGCACGATGGCTGAAGAACCTCTCTGTTCAACCCCAGAGAATCAATAGAAAAGGTTCACTCCCTGTCGCACAGTTCAAAAAATAAAATTAAGGGTTGAAACTACCCCAATCGTTATTCACTGATTTAACGTCTCCGCACACGCTTAAAATAGAACACTACTAAAAAGAATCGGAAAACCACATACTAAATTGGGGGTAGTTACCCTTACACGAAGGGTTTGCAATTTAAGCCTGTAATATTTCAACAATGATCGCCCACATACATAGGAATCTAAACCCAAAACTTCGTTAAAAGGCATCAAGTAATAAGCTCAAAATACGGCATCAAAAATAGGGGTAAAAACTACCCCAACCCAAAATTCTTGTTACTATTAAGTGGTTGGGTGAAAATGCCCCCTAACGCACACACTTAAATTCTCTCAGTGCAGCCCGCAACTCTTTTCAGTTATACACAAAAACTACCCTCTAGGAATATAATGATCATCTTCAAAACCTCCAACTACGATGGCTGAAGAATCTCTCTGTTCAACTCCAGAGAATCAGTCGAAAAGGTTCACTCCCTGTCGCACAGTTCAAAAAATAAAATTAAGGGTTGAAACTACCCCAATCGTTATTTACTGATTTAACGTCTCCGTATACCCTTAAAATAGAACACTACTAAAAAGAATCGGAAAACCACATACTAAATTGCGGGTAGTCACCCTTACACGAAGGGTTTGCAATTTAAGCCTGTAATATCTCAACAATGATCGCGCACATACATAGGAATCTAACCCCAAAACTTCGTTAAAAGGCATCAAGTAATAAGCTCACAATACGGCATCAAAAATAGGGGTGAAAACTACCCCAACCCAAAATTATTGTTACTATCAAGTGGTTGGGTGAAAATGCCTCCTAATACACACACTTAAATTCTCTCAGTGCAGCCCGCAACTCTTTTCAGTTATACACAAAAACTACCCTCTAGGAATATAATGATCATCTTTAAAACCACCAACCACGATGGCTGAAGAACCTCTCTGTTCAACCCCAGAGAATCAATCGAAAAGGTTAACTCCCTATCGCACAGTTCAAAAAATAAAATTAGGGGTTGAAACTACCCCAATCGTTATTTACTGATTTAACGTCTTCGCACACCCTTAAAATAGAACACTACTAAAAAGAATCGGAAAACCACATACTAAATTGAGGGTAGTTACCCTTACACGAAGGGTTTGCAATTTAAGCCTGTAATATTTCAACAATGATCGCCCACATACATAAAAATCTAACCCCAAAATTTCGTTCCGATTAGGAAATTATTAAATTTTTTCGAATTATCGTACATTATTTATAACGTTGTTTCGAAAAGTCTCTATATACCTACTCGATAGCCTGCCTAAGACCGAACGGCTTCGCTGCTCAAAGTAAAGTGCATGCATAACGATGCTGGAGAGGAACGAGATGAGGGGCGGAGCTAAATAAATAACAGGTGTAGTTTATGTAACCAATCAATATAGGAGGCAAACCTGCACTTTCACTATTATGAATAGTCGCACGAAACCATCAATATCTCGTTGGAATAAACCTTAACTAACTTCTGTACTCCTGATAATCGAAAAATTGAAACAGCCTTTATTTTACGCTAAAAATTCCATAAATATTGTTTATATTCACAATGTCTTTTAATATTTGGCCTATAGAATATTCAAATTGCACTTTGAATATCTTGTTTATGTTCTTTTGTTTTTAACCCTATGCAGGGATATTACTTTTGTTTTTAACCCTATGCAGGGATATTACTTTAGTTTATATAATCTTCCTTGTACACCCTGGTGCAAGTATCCTAATTTACTTACGAAAATCTTAATTTTCGCGAGTTTTCTAACAATTTCACCCAGAAAAGACACAAAAATTCGTAGTTTTCCGATTTTACACCGTACTTATTCAGTCTGTGGTATTATTATGATCTAAAATCCATTAATTAAATTTAAATTCCAAGACCATTCAGCTCTCAAAAATATGTCTGCACGGCTTCGCTGTTCGAACTGAAGTGCTTACATAATAGTGTTAAAGAGAAAAAAGACGAGGGGTAGAGCCAAAGAAAAAAGGTGTAGTTTACGTAACCAATCGATATAGGACTTCCACGACTAAGAAGAGTTGCAGAATACAATCTATATCTTTTTCTGATATACCTTCACTAATTTCTGTACTCTTAATAATCGAAAATTTAAAACAATTTTAAACACTTTAATGTTACCCTAAAAAAAAGACCACACAAATTTTTTAACACTTTTTCAGTCACCCGTAGAAAACAGCCAGATAAATGTTGTTTTAATTCATAATGTATTTATAATATTTGACCTATGGCCTATATATCCTGCACTTTGAATACCTTGTTTATATTCTTTTGTCTGGAACCCTACACAGGGATAGTCCCAAATATGCCAAGTTCAGAGACAAGAGTATAACAATAGGTCACGAAATCTTTCTTGTACATGCTGGTCCAAGGTGCAAGTTCCCTAATTTCCTTAAATGACATTCATTTTCGTGAGTTTTTTAACAATTTCACACCAAAAAGATACAAAAACTCATAGTTTTCCGATTTTGTACCGCACTTATTCAGTCTGTGGTCTTCTCAAGATCTGAAATCCATTAATTAAATTTCCATTCCAAGACAGTTCACCGCCACATAAGAGACGTCCGCACGGCTTCGCTATTCAAACTAAAGTGCATATGTAGTAGCGATGGATTGAAAAAAGATGAGGGGCGGAGCTAAAGAAAGAAGAAGAGTAAGAAGGAGAACGTAACATATCGATGTAGGGCTTCCACCACTAAGGATAGTAACAGCATACCATCAATGTCAGGTTCTGATATATCTTCATTAACTTCTGTATTCCTGATAATCGAAAATTTGAAACGGGCCAATTTCACCCTAAAAAAAAATAAAAAAATGGCCACACAAAATTTTTAAAACTTTTTTAATCCTGACCCATACAAAACACAGCTATAAATGCTGTTTTAATTCACAATGTCTTTATAATATTTGACCTATGGACTATACATCCTGCACTTTGAATATCTTATTTATGTCCTGCTGTTTTCAACCCTATGCAGGGATATTACCAAATATGCAAAGTTCAAAGACAAGAGCATAACTTTAGATTACGTAATCTTCCTTGTACACCCTGGTTCAATGCGCAAGTTCCCTGATTTTCTTACGAAAATCTTAAATTGCATTCATTTTCGCGAGTCTTTTAACAATTCCACCCCGAAAACACAAATTTTCATAGAGTTTCTCGATTCTACATCGCGTCTATTCAGTCTGTGGCCTTCTCAAAATCTGAAAATGTTTCAATCGTACCCATTATTTAAATTTAAATTCTAAGACAATTCGGCTCCATAGAAGACGTCTACACCGGTTCGCTGTTCGAACTGAAGTGCATACATGATGGTGTTGCAGAGAAAAATTTTGATGGGCGGAGCTAAAGAAAAAACAGGTGGAGTTTACGTAACCAATCGGAATAGGGGGCGAACTTGGGCAGCCAATCAGAAACAAGGTCATTCTTGGCTGACCAATCAAAAAAGTGGTGGGGGGGTCAACTAGGAGCCCCCTATTCCCACTACTATCCGAAAAGAAGATGTTGGTAAACGTTGAAAAGCGTTCAGTCATCTGGTTTACGAAGTCAAGCCTCTGACCAGCATCCTGAGGCTTGGCGCATCATTTAAGTGACGAATATGTCGAAAATTGCAGAATTTTCTACGCGCTACAGTCGCCGAATTACCGTTTTTGTAAAACTCACATACGCACAAAGCACGGTCCGCTCCCGAGAAACGCTCCATAGCGACTAAATTCCCAAGAGCCAGGCTACCGATTGACATACCCCCCGCGCCGCTCGGAATAGTTGCGTTCACGCAATAAGCAAAACTAATGTGTACTTTCTTTTGAGACACCCTGTATAAAAATATTAATGGTTTAGAAAATGTGGATAGCTTTTTCCACTTACAATGAAATTTTTAAAAAGGGAAAATCTGTACAAATATTTTTTTTTTGTTTTTCAATATGTGTATTCACACTATGGGTACCACTCATGTTCGAGTTCAGTCAAGGTCTGACACAGATTGATCAAAAAGAATATTTGACTGGGTAGAGATTGAATTAATATCGACCCATATCAATTGAAAATTTACATTATAAAGTAAGATGACTTGAAAAAGTGATCAGAGAAACAATCGACAGACATTGAAGAACAAAATATGCGACAATAAAATATTATTTAAAATTTTCTTGGAAATTGATAATGATTAATGAAACCTATTTTAACTTAAGCGGTTATTAAGGCAATAAGCAAAAGAATAAGTTATTAACAGGTTGTACACCGAAGAAATCAAGAAATTGACAGATTTTGTATTTCAGTATATATTTGAATTATTACAATCGGCCGATTGTAATAATTCAAATATACACTGAAATACAAAATCTGTCAATTTCTTAATAAGCAAAACGGCTATGCTTGGTAAAAAAATTCTCATGCTATTCATCAACTACGATTATATGATCGTCAAATTAAGTTTGATTGGGTGTTTCGACGATAATTCTGTTATCGTTACATGAGGAAATACTTCTTGATACCTTAAATGGATGTACTAATAAAATAAAATATAGATTGTTTAATTAGATCGGATAACAATGGTCTTGATAAGAAGAATGTTTCTAGAATGTTTAGTTTCTTCTTTTGGAGATATAGTATACAGTCTAAAGTTGTTGGATTTAACTTTGCCAGATTTTTTGCTGTTAGGACATTTTAAGATTAAAATTTACGCTACCAAGCCGAATATGATTCAGTAGTTCAAAGAAATTAAGCTGCAACACAAATCGGACAGGAATATTGATGATATTTTAGAATTGTCTTATGAAACAAAAATAAATACTTAATTCCTAAAGAAAATAAACAACAGCAACGGACATATTTGTAAACCAGTATATGGATACAGTAAAACCTCTGTTTGTGGATACCTCCGAATTACGAGCACCTTGAAATAACAGACAATTTTGCATCATCCGAATTTTACAATAGAAAGCTCTTTATAATAGAACATCCTAAAAGCGGACCTTCCATAAGATAAAGGCGGATAATTTATTTTCCTATTAATGTACACACAAGCATGTAAATTACCTCTTGGTACTAGACGTCGGCAAGTCGGCGTCTCTGGGTTGTTTGTAATTAGGTAGGTTTAGGTGAGCATTGTTACTTCGATTCCGGTGAAAATAATTTTTGGTTTTACCAATGACTATAAATAATTTGTTAAATTCAAAATAATTTAGGTCATATGAGTATATTCACGCACTATAGATTTGCTTATGGTATTGTAAATAAGGGAGAAAAAATGCAGAGTTAAGTTTTTGTGCAACAAAAATATCAGTTCGTGTTTGTCGTTGCTTGCAGCAATATGGCCTCCGAAATAAGAAAACGTTCGTCAATTAAGACTAAAACTGATACAATTACTGCTGATGAACAAAATCATTTCAATGTCCGAAAATTAGCTGAAAAGTTAATTGTTGGAAAAACTCCGATCAATGAAATATTAAAAAATAAGTGTGAAATAAAAGAACGATTCCAGATAGGTGAAAATTTACAGCAAAAAAGGAAATTTCAGAAAACTAATGGTTTAACAATTGATCAGATAGTATTAAAGTGGCTTTGCAAAGTATGAATCAAAAAATCTTATATCTGAGCGTTTAATTACAGAAAAAGTATTGGAGACAGCTAAAAATGTAGTAAGGTAAGGTAAATGGGTTTAAAGTTTCCAATTTTTGGTTGGAAAAGTTCTGCCAAAGATATAAAATTTCTTTTGAAACAATTTGTGAGGAATCTGCTCACGTTGACTTTCAGGATGTCGAATATTGGAATGCAAAATTGCGGGGAATATTGCAAGACTACACACTAAGACATTTTTAATGTCAATTAGCCTAAACATTTTACCGTGTTCTTCCTACAGAAATGTTCGCACTAAGAAATGAAAAAATATATCGAAAAAAAGTAGCTAAGCTAAAACTAACCATACTCTTATGTACCAGTATGGAGGGTGAGAAGGAAGAGCGCCTAGGTGTTGGCAAAGGCAAGAATCCTAGATGTTTTAAGGACATTTAAATTGACTGCCCTTGGAATGGGTCTCCAATAAGAAGACATGGATAACAGTAGACATTATGACGTTTTAGGTAAGAAAATTTGACATTAAAATGAAGCCACAAAAGAAAAACATAACAATTTTTCTCGATAATGTAACTTCCTACCCGAATATTTCTTTGAAAAATGTTAAATTGGTTATTCATCCTCCAAATACTACATTTTATTGCTAACCTATAAACCAGAGAATAGTTCAAAATTTCAATAGTTATTTTTAGAAGCCTGCTTGTAAAAATTTATCATCAATTGATTTAGGAAAGTCACTGGAAAAAGTGGGGAAAACATAACAGTATCCAATACATTAATATAGACTACAACTACTTGGAGAAAATTATCTCCTGAAGTAATAAGAACTGTTTTCCAAACCCGGATTTAATTCATGTTGCAGTGTGATAAGTGCGTGCAACGTGGAAGACCGATTGCGTTATATCGTGATCCGATATCTACAAACCGGGAGGAATACAGGAAGGATATAAGCCTAAATAACTAAAATGTCAAATTAACTTCTGTTAAACTGCAAGAAGTAATCATAACCTCATTCCACAAAAAGTGCCCACTTGTGAGGAAGACCGCCAGCAATAAAATTAACTGATGGAATGACGATCTTACAGTGTTAAGGAGGAAAACACACAGACTGTTTAACAGAGCGAGATATACCAGTGAGTGGATAAAATATTCTAAAATACTCACTGAACCCAACAAAAAAATTAGAGAAGTCAAAAGAAGCTCCTAGAGGAAGCTATATCAAGAGGTCAAAAGCACTTCTAAAGCATCATGCATCTACAAGCTTTTGGATAAAAATCCCCTAGATTCTCTAGGGACACTGCGAAAATCGGATGGGACCTTTAAGGAGACTAGCTAGGAAACCCTGGGAATACTTATTTGGAGGCATCTGTCAGACTCTAACATTATACCACACCACAATAAATGACGGAACCATTTTCTCAACTCCGAACAGAAGGACATCAAACAGACTGAGAAACAATAAACAAAGTAATAATCCATAGCAAGATATTGTAGGCTATAGAATCGTTTGACAGCTACATTTTCTCTTCTAATTTTAAAGGGAAACGGCTAGATTTTAAAAAGTATTCTGGATTTTCAATAAATCATTAATATATATATATATATATATATATATATATATATATATATATATATATATATATATATATATATATATATTAATGATTTATTGAAAATCCAGGTATGCACGTATGTATATCAAAGACTCTATCGTTGAAATAAATCATGATAAAGTCGAATCTGAGAGTGTAGATAAAGCACTTGTTATCGGTGCAGCATCTAAAAAACTAAGAGAGCTTGAAAACTAGTTTTTGAACAATAGTAACTCAAAAACATTTCTCAAACTATACTCGATAGTGAGTAAGATTATTGGCTTTCAACGATCCATTTGATAAAAATAAATTTTTTCTTCAAAATAACAATTATATATTTACTTTACGGTCATATATGTGGCCTTCATTAGAATAAAATAAAAAATGTATGAGATCTAGAAAAACATACCAGAAATTAAAATTGCATAAATATAATAAAAAATTTTCATTTAACTTACCTTGAACAAAAATAGGAAAAACATAATTAAATAATCGCTGATTAAAAATAATTCGATTGATTTTAAAAATAAAATTAAAAGTATTAGAGTAGATAAGAAATAAGATACCCCTCCGCCGCATGCGCAGTAGCGACGACCTTGACAGCACACTTGTACGCACGCATTTTGTATGTCAAATGTTTTGTCAAAGTCTAAGTGGCTAAAAAAATATATTTATTTTAATACTGAGTTACGTGATGCATCAACTACGAAATTCGGTAAAGATTTATTTAAATTAATTATAAATGCGATTTCGGCAAAATAATGAAAAATGTCGATAATGGCAAAAATATTAATAACAGCAGCATATTGGTGAAATATATCATCGTAATTCATATGGAAAAAGTAAAGATCGTCTACAATAAATCCAAATATATTGTTTTTTCGATATTAGATGTATCTAAACTGTGTATGTGGATTTTATTATAATTTCATGCTTCTTTACTATATACTGATATGAATTCACTCATAATAAAAGTATTAACCAATGATTTCTACCGCGTGATTATGAAAACCTCGATAAATTTGATACGTCAAATTATCCAGAGCAAAACCAGTTTTTGATCGTAAAAAACAAATCGGTATTGGATAGAATGAAATATGAATTTCCATGTGATCCGACTATATCTTTTTATGGTACCGGAGCCAAAGCCTATTATGTAAAATCTTTAAACAGTGAATTAAAAAAGGCAAAAGGCATAATAAATCTGTAATTGAAAAGGAACTTTACATGGAAGATTATCAGAAAATTGTAGAAAATGGCGGTTAAATATTTAGAAAAATGCAAACATTTCGCAGTGAGTTACATAACGTTTAAACGGAAGTAATAAATAAAGTGGCATTGTTGCACAACGACGATAAACGTTATGTAATTCCGGTTCAGCAAAAACTTTACTTTGGGGATAAATCCTGAGGAAAATTTAGAAATATTACTTAGATGTTGTGAGCAATTTTTGTAACTACATTCGGTAAAAAATTAATAAAAAAATGGAAAATTTATACCTATTTAGATAATTTTTTAGTACATATATATATACATATATATATATATATATATATATATATATATATATATATATATATATATATATATATATATATATATATATATATATTATATTTAATTTACTAAAATTTTTCTTAAACCATCTTTCTATATAAATGCATGTTAACTTCTTTAATACTTCTATAAAACAATGTGAATTAAAAAGGAAAAATAACAATAAAAGTTATTCCCAGTACGCATGTCAGTTTAGTTTTGTCATGTTTCTTAGTGAAATATTTGAAGATTCCTTCGGTTACTATAAACTTAATATTTTTTTATTTGGAAACCTTTTTATTTAGTTTTGTCTGATTTGTAAATAAATTTTACCAATATCAACTATACAATGTGTTGCAAAACGATTAAGGCTACAATAGGTGGTTTACTTTATTAGGTTAAAATATATTTTGCTTAGGTTTTTGATATCTCGTTTGTCATTGATTGTTTGTTTTTCTTTTTTTATATGTAGAACTTCCTTTATTTGAAGTTTATGGTAGTTTCTTTTCTGTGTTAGAATCTTTGTGTTTGAAAAATCAAATTCATGTTCAAAATTAGTCTCATATTTGTGTAATGCTGTCGTTGCGTTTTTTGTGTATTTATGTCCATTCAATCTGCTGTCTAGATATTGTGTTGTCATTCCAATATATTTCAGTGGTCAATTTAGATATGGTATGGAATAGATAACGTTAGATTTATTTTTATGGGTAACCTTATTTTTTAACTTTGTAAACAGTGGTGACAAGTGATTGTATGTTTTGTGGCAAACTATAATGTCGTGCTGTTTGAGGATGTGTGTAACTTTTTCTGACAGTAAATTAATATATGGTATTGCGACATATGTTCTTGGGTTGTTATTATTATTATTTTGTGAAAGAATGTTCTAACTATACAGTTTGTAAGTTCATTGTTTTATTATTCTCTTTGTGAGTTTTTCGGGGAAATTATTATCACTTAGGATTTGTCTGACTTTCTTTAAAGCTTCTTGACAATAGTTCGGAGAAGTTAGGTTAAAGCTCTATCAGCGAAACCTATTATTACGTTGTTCTTTTGAGATTTCGGATGATGTGACTAATAGTTGAGGTAGCGTCCCGACCATGTATCTTTTGTGTACCACATTCTTTCAATCTTTTTATTTTCATAATTTAGAAATAGTGTGAGGTCAAGGAAATTTGTTTTTCCATTTTGTTTGCTTCTAATATCAATTGGATCTTTTGGTGGAAATTTTTGAATGCATTTAGTATGGTGTAGATTTCATTTTCGGAGACAGCTGCTAGACTGTCGTTAACGTACCTCTTAAAAAATTGAATTAGTATATCAAGTTTTTCTAAGACATTTTCTTCCAGATATTCCATGATCAACTGTGCTACCGTAGATGATATTGGTGAGCCCATTACGCAACCATAAGCTGCTAATAGTATGTATCTTGATATTGAAAATAATTACTGGTTAGTGTCAAATTTACGGTTTCAGTGAATGTTTCTAGGTTTAAAGTGGTAAAGCTTTTTAAGTTATCCCATTTTGCATTTATTATGTCTATTAATAGGTCATTGGGAATATTTGTATATAACGAGACGACATCTAGTGAGATTAATTTATAGTTGCTTGAAATACTTGTTTCGTTAATAAATTTTTTGAAATTAAAAGTCTTTTATATAATAATTAATTTTTCCAGTTATATTAGGAAAACAACTGCAAAGATATTTCCATAATTTGTAAAATGGTGATTGTATACTCGATACTATTGATCTTAGAGGAATACCAGGTTTATGTGGTTTGGGTAAACCATATATTTTTGGTGAATCCCAATTGTGTAATGTTAATTTTTTGGCTTCTGTATCTGTTATGAGTTTTTAGACAGAAGTTTCTTGATTAAGTGGTTATTTTTATTTTGAAATGTGTTGGTTGGGTCGTGTCGTAACTTTTTGTATGTTCTTGAATCTTTTAATAAATTGTCTATTTTCTTGTTATAAGCTGCGGTGTTCATTATAACTGTTTTGTTGCTTTTGTCAGGTTTCAAAATCGTTATTCGAGGATTGTCACGGATAAATATTTTTTTTTAAGTTTTTTTTTTGTTTTTTGTTGAAACTCATTAGATTTAATATTCTTGTGTGTGGTTTTTATTTTATGATTTGTCATAGCATTGACTATATTAGCCCGGATTGAGTTTTTGATGTCATCGGGTTTATTATAAATAGCTGATTCTACGCACGCAATGTATTCCGTAATCGGTAATTTGTTTTCATGACTTATTTGAAGAGAGAACTTTTCTCCCAGGTCTAAAATTTCACCAATCTCATTAGGAATTTGTGTGAGATATCTTATGCAACCACTTATCAGTGTTAATATGGTTTGTGTTATTTGTTTTGATAGTCGAAATTAACTTAGATAGTTTTTTTTTATGTAGAATAATTGTATTCCGCCTGTCCAGGTATGCTTCTTGTATTACTCACTCTCTCTAGATGGCGCGTTGAATTATATCCTTGCCCTGATAGTGAAATAATCCACAGAAGGCACATTGTACAATTTTAATTCTGAGGTCAATGTAGTTGAAATTGTGTATGAGGTCATTTCGCCAGCAGTTACCTTGTCTTTTGCAATGATGACAAGTTAAACGAAAAGATATCTGGCCTCCAGTTTCATTAATTCTTGCTCCCGCATGCTGGGCTTTGTAGGAGTCGACCTTACTTTTCCTAGAAAACTCAATCGGCTCCTCAAGTGAGTCAAACTTACAAGGAAAGAGCGAGTGGGGAAAATGATAAAGAGACAAGGAAAGAGGAGAGCAAAACTTCCCTTTGTTCACCCTCAAACTCTTTAATGAAGCGGGAAACCCTCCGTAGAAAAGAAGAAGAAGGAAAGGGAAGAAAGACGAAAGAAAAAAACTCACCTTCACTACCTGAACTTACAAAACCGGTAGGCAGAGAGGATTCTCGAGACGAGGATTAAGGACTAGGAGTAAAGTGGTACCTGTGCTATATCAATGAAGGGCTAGCACCAGGGAAAACCAGAAGGAAGGTGACAGAAAATAAAGTTATCGAAGACCCAAAGAACAAACTAAAACGTAAGCGAGAGGAGGCAGGTGCAACTCCACCTCAAAGAAGAGAAGAACGGGCAAGGCCACCATCTAATCCTACACTGATGAAAACTATGCGGTGCTCTGAAATCAATCACGATTGCTATCCTTCCCAAACATTCCCTGAGTTTACCATCAACGCGAGCGAGCAGACCTTATTGGAGGAGGCACTAGTGGAAGAGATGTACGAAGGATGGAAACATAAGCTCCAGTTCAGAGGCATTCATTTCCGTTCTGGTATGATCCTAATTAACTATGAAACACCATAGTCGGTAGAATGGCTTCGGGTGCAGGCACCAAAGCTGAAAGACTGGACGGGAGTAGAACTGAGAGTATGTGAGGGAGATGACATCCCAAAAGCTGGCGCAGTGGTAGTATTCTTTTCTAAAAGCCAAGGAAAAACGGCAGAAATGCTTCTATAGCTAATAGAAGCCCAAAAAGATGGGATAAAAACATCAAAATGGAAGATCATTAATCTGGAGGACGAAGGTAAAGGCCAAATACTGAGGGCAGGAATCAACGATCTATCCTGCCAAAAAATCAAAGACAACGGGCACACCATCCACTATCGGTTTAGAAAATCTTCGTGCACGACCTAAATTGGAACAAGAAGGAAACGGGGGAAGTGACTCTTAAATCTTCCAAAGACGACGATATGACAGGCGTGGGAAGTCGTCACATCTCCGACCTCCATCTCGGAACACCGTCATCTGCCGAAATGACAACGGAGGTCGAGGAAAGGAGATCGAAGGAGAAGATGACAGAGGGAACATCATCCTAATAGGAGTGGGCATTACCCTCAAGGGAGCGGACGATACTTTCTCCCATAACAGGAAATGGCAGGCATCAACATAGTCCAAGTGAATATTCACCTTGCTAAGGGCGCCGCAGCTGTAATCGCTAGGACGTTCGCTAAAAACCGGCTGGGGATTGCGCTGATCCCGAAACCCTAGGTCAACAGAAATCAGGTAAAAGGATTACACTGCAAGGATGCTAAGATCATGTCAGTGATGATACACCCAGAATATGTGTATTGATAAGGAAAATTATTAATCAACTTTGTCTTTCAGAATTTTTAGCGAGAGACCTCGTTCCTATTCGAGCATACCTCGAACTAAAGAAGAAGAAGCTAGAAATCATCATAGATTCATGCTACTTCGCAAAGACTGGTAGAGTACTGCCAGGGAAAAAACTACCACTACTATTGTGGTATGATATCAACGCTCACAACACAATCTGGGGCAGCTAGGACACCAATCAAAGAGGTGAGCAACTTTTAGAATTCCTCTTTAAATGTAATATTATCATAAACAATGTAAGAAATACCCCTACATTTGTAACAAGGGTAAGGGAAGAAGTATTAGACCACACACCAGGCCTAACAAACTTATTAGGAAACTGGAGGGTTTTGAATGAACCTTCTCTTTCTGATCATAGAATAATCACATTTAATTTAGAAACCGATCCTCCTGAGCCAGTCATCAGAAGGAATCCCAGTAAAACAGATTGAGAAAATACAGCACCAATCCGAAAGTAAACTTAGCACGCATTCAGACCAGAAAACCTGCTAAGCACCATCTGGAGCTGGAAAGCGACCTGAAATCGAACTGCCCCTTACAAACAAACAAAAGCTGCAGGAATGCACCTTGGTGGAATCACCATCTGTCAGATCTAAAATTCGAAACGCATAGACTTTTTAATAGGGCTAAGCGTGACGGAGGACGACGGCAGAGCTACATCGAGAAACTTAAAGCCTACAAGAAGGAAATTAGGAAAGCTAAAAGAAACAGCTTTAAGAAATTCCGTGAAGACATTCAAACTACACCTGTCGCAGCTAGACTTCACATAGTCATGGCGAAGAGTAGGGTTGACACAACAATGACACTCAGAAAGCCAGACGGTAGTTTCACGGAGAACGAGGAGGAAAGAGCATTACTCTTACTCAACACTCACATTCCGGGGAGCAAACTTAGTGACGCGAATGATGTGGTGGAACATCACGAAAGGCCCACCAGAGCAGCTATAGCAATGACCAGGCACATATGCAGTAGTGGTGGTTTAAAATGGGCAATGAAAACCTTTCAACCATCTAAAACCCCTGGAGTTGATGGAATAATCCCGGCTCGGCTCCAACGAGGGCAGAAAGAGATATTACCACACATACCAGAAATATGGAGAAGGGCCAGAGTCACCTTCATTCTGAAAGCAGGGAAAAAGGACACTGCACACCCAAAACCCCGCGATCCATCTGTCTTACATCGTTTATTTTAAAAAAGACGAAGAAAGCATTAGATAATTATATCAGAACAAAAATTCTTGAACAGGCGCCACGGCATCCTTATTAATATGCGTATCAAGCGGGTAGGTCTACGGAAACCGCACTGATACAATTAACACTACAATAAATTATTCTCCTAGAGGTGTTAAAAGATTACAACATCAACAACAACAAAAGGAGCCAATATAACAACAACAACAACAACAAAGATTAGTAGAAAATGAGAGCAGTGATGATGATAATAATAATGATAATCAGGATGATGCTAGGAATCAAATTGAAAATCAAACGATCCTCCTATTCCATCGAAGAAGGAAAAGAAAAGAGACAGTCCTACTAATTTAAAAGAAGCCAGTGATTTAGTTAAAATTCGCGTAAGTTATAATACTTTAAGGTGTGAGATAAAATCAACAAAGGATATTCATTTTGAAAAACCTTACTCTATCAATATCATTCTAGGTTTTAAAAAACGAACATTGACAGCACAAAAACTTCATGTATCCGATTACCTCATTAATATAACCAAAATTTTGAATGTAATTTAAGTACCAATTCCTTCAATAATGATAAACCGTCTCATATTTTACACATGTTTTATCCAACTGTACCGCCAGGTTATAAAATTGTGGAAACCCCCACCAATGTAATTTATTTACCTATAAATACTCTCTATTTGGATGAAATCATTATAAAAATAACCGATCAAGAGGGTGATTTAGTTAATTTTAATCGGGAATTGATAACAGTCAGAGTTCATCTGAAAGAAGTGCCAACATAGAAAAAAAAATGGTATTTAGATACAATTATCATCTTTATTACTCTGATCCTCTAAACGACAACCACAACAACAACAATAGTAGTAGTAGTATAAATAAAACCACAATGTATGATAAAACTAGTGTACGAAAGAACTTGAAAGGGTTAACATCACAAAATCGCAAATTTTTACAGTCTTTGGGATTTAGATTGTTACATTAGGGAAGAAAAATTGCTCGAAGAAAGAAAATTAAAAAGGAAAACTTTTGGTACAGGTTTAAATTAAATTTTAGATCTGGTGTACGAAGACTCTTTATAGTTTGTTTCTGTAAAAAGGAAATTGTTAGTAGTAGTAGTAGTAGTAGTAGTAGTAGTAGTAGTAGTAGTAGTAGTAGTAGTAGTAGTAGTAGTAGTAGTAGTAGTAGTAGTAGTAGTAGTAGTAGTAGTAGTAGTAGTAGTAGTAGTAGTAGTAGTAGTAGTAGTAGTAGTAGTAGTAGTAGTAGTAGTAGTAGTAGTAGTAGTAGTAGTAGTAGTAGTAGCAATAATGAATATGAACGTGAGTGAAAGAATCATCAGTGATAATTCCATTACCAGTAAACAATATCATAGTTATTTACCCTATGCCAATACAAGTTTAAATAAATCCAATGAAATTCGCATTCCTATTCAGACTCAAGATATTTATACATATCCAGCTGAAAGTTTCCTCGAACTTGAAGGTGTCGTTGTAGATGAATAAGGGAAAGCAAGTGATACCATTGAATTGACAAATAATGCTTTTACATTTTTATTTGATGAAATTCGCTATGAATTGGGTGGAACTGTTGTGGATCGTGTAAGAAATCCAGGTATTACATCTCTCCTAAAAGGTTATGTCAGTTTTACAGAACAAGACTGTTTACGTTATCACAATGCCGGTTGGAATCATCTTGAAAAACCGAAAATGCTGTCAAAAGGACATTTTAATGTTTGTATTCCTCTAAAAATTCTTATGGATGTTTTTGAAGATTTTCGAAAAATCATCACAAATATTAAACAAGAGTTAACGCTTATACGAAGTTTTTCCGATGGCAATTCAGTCACTACAAATAAGGCAGGTGTAAAACCAAACATTCGTCTCGATAAAATAACATGGAAAATTGAACATATTAGAGTGGATGATGAGGCAAAATTGAAACTTTTAAGTTACATTGAAAAAGGAAGAGATTTAACGGTAGCATTTCCAGGATGGGAATTGCATGAATATCCGCTTTTGCAACAATCCACGTAACATACTTGGAATGTAAAATCGATTAATCAGTTAGAAAAGTCACGTTATCTCATTTTCGGTTTTTCAAACGACACGACGAAATTAATTATCAAAGGATATTAGTCACTTTTATCATTGTAACTTAACCAATTTGAAAGCATATCTCAATTCACAAATTCATCCATACGATAATTTAAATGTTCATTTTGATAGAATAGACAACAAGTGAGCATTTTGTATGAAATGTATGCCAGATTTCAACAGTCCTATTACTATAGAAATGTTGGACAACCTTGTTTGACATTTAAAAAATTTATCGAAATTGCACCTTTGGTAGTGGTAGATTGCTGTTATCAAGTGGACACTTTGAAAAATGGCACTGTTGACATCAGATTGGAATTTAAACCAGTGAAAATATTCCAGCAGACACATGTGCCTATGTATTAATTTTACATGATAAAAAACTTAAATATAATCCTCTAACAAGTATTGTCAAAATACAAACTGATTAAAGATATCCCTACTCCAAACCATGTATATAAGTTGGTCTGAAACTATATTCCGCAATTAGTTCAGTATTTTGTTTAAAGTGAATAAATGACAGCAGCAGCAGCAAACAAACAAACAAAAATGTCATTTGAAAACAAAACAAAACAAACGTTTTCTTTGTTGATGTTCAAGGATTTCAGTATGATGTTTTACCATTTATGTGTTAGGAAATATCTATTTACAATTCATTAATCAAGGAACATGTACACAGATTAGTGAAATTATCAATAAATGTGGAAGAATTTAGTGACAAGGTACAAAGTTTTATCAATTATATCACTAATAATATACGTGGAATCGAAAATAATTTTTGGGGTGAAGATGTTGATGATGCTACTGACGCCTATCATGCTAAACTTAAACCAGAAGAAATATCTGCGATTTTCAATGCTTATATTGGTTCCACGAATATGTCAGTTATGGTGAATGGTAAAGAAAAGATGGACTGGTAGCTGAAATACCTAACTGGATCCAATCTCATTATTAATGTGGCAGATTATCCAAAATATAAAACAGTTAATAAAATGAAAGAATTATTTAAATCACACCACTGTCATTTGCATGATTATAATAATAATGTATATTGTGCTCTAGAAAATGTATTTGTATCACTGGCTTATGGTATATTGTTTTAAATAAATAAATAAAAAAATTAAAGAAATACTTGCGTTTTATTTATTTATTCAATTAATGTATAAATTTAGAAAAATTATTTTTTACATATTGCTCCTTAACTTTGTTTTCACACACCTTTGGTGACTGTAAACGAGATACGTCTTCGATTCTTTTTAATTGGAGATTTACCCTATTTGCAGCTACCTCATAAAGTTTCGGCTGAGTCAAACAACCATTCCGATACTCTGGTGTCACACAACATGGATAATCTTGCTTCTGCTGTTGTTGTTGCATTTGTGCTCCTGCTGTTGTTGTTGATGATGATGATGATTTTACTAAACTAACCTATAAGGGTTCCGAAATAAAAAAAAAAAACAATTTAAAAAAAATATAGCTATTAAAAAAAGTTACAAAATAAAAAATAATGGTTTTATCATTTTTGGGAAAAAATTAAATCGTCACCATCATCACTAACACCACCACGATCACGACCACCACCTACCTCATGTTCTGCTGCTGCTGCTGGTGCTGTTGATGTGGATGCAGTTGCTGCTGCTGACTTTGACGTTGATGCTGTTGCTGTTGGTAGTGGTGGTGATAGTGGTGGTAAAAGTAATGGATCCAGTTTCTTCATTTTTTTCCTGAGTGGTTCTTCATCATCATTGTTATCATCATCATCATCAGTACCACCATCAATGGTAATTGATGTTGCTGCTGTTGCTGATGATGATGCTATTGTTGGTAAATACTGTGGATAATACGATGAAGGAAGTATTTTTTTAATTGGTCCCGTTTCGATAGGGACGTCTTCCGCTACAAGATTAAACTTGTAGCGCCGAACCACTTGTTCTAAAATTTTGAACTCCTCATCGTTGTTGATTTGGACTCTCATAAAACGGACGGGCAATTGTCCAAACTTCTGTTTTAGAGTTTTCGCCGCTGGGGTATAGTGCAAGTGGATAAAAATTTTGTCCTTTCCACTTTGATCTTTTTTAGGCCCCATCTGAAAACCAAAAAAGAAATAAATAAATATTTTATCTTAAATTTTGTTTGTTAAAGTTAAAAGACCATGTTTTCTTCATAACAGCTAAAAAAATTACATTTAAAACAATAGTGCCCTTTTTACGCTATATACATAGGTAAAATGAAGCTCAAAATCACTTAAAAATACTCTATTTCGAATTCTCCAGATCTAAACTTAACGATTACGAAATTTTTTTTCCAAAGTGCGCAGTTGACCAAAAGGCGTTTTCTGACGAAATCAAAAGAGTGAGACGTGCGCAAAAAGTGACTACGTCATCCCGGCTGATAACGATCTTTCAAGAAAATCAAACTCATTATTATTATTATTGGTTAGATCGAAAAATTTAATATTTTTGACATTTGTTCAAAATTGATTGGAAAACGTTCTTTAGACACAAAGGTAAAATAAAAGTAATTAAAAAAATAGTTAAAAAATAAACTTACGGGAATAATTGTTTGACCACCACCGCCAACCATTTTAGCGGTAAATTGACTGGATCCTCTGTCAGGACTACGATTGTGGAAGGCATCACTAATGGATTAGAAGTAATTTTTTTCCTTCTTCTTTCTTCCTCTTTTTCTTGAGTCTTGTTCTGGTTTGTCGATTGACTATGCTGCTAAGCGAATTTCTGCTCGTATTTAAACATATTTTGAAAACAAAATACCCAACGTCATGTTTGATAAAATGAAAATTTCCTAACATAGAAATAGCATTAAACATGTGGAGTGACACGTGAATCTTTGGGAAATTTTTAGTGTAGTTGCAATTTTAGTAACACGTATTATATGTTTGATTGTGCATATTTCTCTTGATAAAATTTATCTATTACACATGTTTTACATTAAGTTATAACGTTTGCATTTTTTTCCAAACAAACATATAAAAGCGTTCCATTTGCTTAGTTGAGCACACAGTACAAAATCAAAAGTCACTTGAAGAAGAAGAAAACCAACTAGAAACATTGGTAAGTTTTTTTTTATTATTATTATTTCTAATTTTAAGAAGTGAAGTGAAGTGAAAAAAAATTAGATTCGCGACCCAAGGAACAGTGAGTAACTTCACCCTTCCATACAGGGTATATATGTATAAATTCACTGTTCGCGGAAGGTTTAACGCTAGGAATATTTTATTAGATTCGTGACCCAAGGAACAGTGAGTAACATCACCCTACCATAAAGGGTATATGTGTATAAATTCGCTGTTCGCGGAAGGTTTAACGCTAGGAATATTTTATTAGATTCGTGACCCAAGGAACAGTGAGTAACATTACTCTACCATACAGGGTGTATGTGTATAGATTCGCTGTTCGCGGAAGGTTCAACGATAGGGATATTTGAGATTGTTTTTGCTATTTATTATTATTATGTGATTTACAAGCCAAACGGCTTCGCACTCCCTTCAGGGAATATTGACTAATACCAGGTACACAAAGATACCAAAAGTATGAAGCTCTGTAGGAACCCTTTCCATGTTATCGGGTCCTAGGTGATGTGGTCTGTGGTATTTCCTACGAACTTTCGGACGGTTCGCGCGGTTGCTAGGAGAATTGTTTTCTGCATCAGCTTATACAGATGCTCACTAAGGCCCAGTCCCTTGATGTTCTGTAGGAGGTTCTTTGGTATCACTCCAGTTGTTGACAGTACTATGGGAATCATTTGGGCGCTGTTCATTGCCCATTGTCTTCGGATTTGCACCACCAGATCTCTGTATTTGGCGATTTTCTCGTTGTATTTTGGTCTTTGTTGTTAGGTACAGCAATGTCGATTAGTATAGTTCGCCTAGAAATTTTATCTATAAGTATATCTGGTCTATTATGAGCAACTATCTGATCCGTCAGAACCGTTCGGTCCCAGTTTAACTTGAACTGGTTGTTGTCAAGAATAGGCTCCGGATTGTATTTGTAATAAGGCACTTTTCCTACCTGTAATAGGTTTAACTTTTCTGCTAACTCTTGGTGGAGTATCTTAGCGGCTGAGTCGTGTCTTTCCTTATACTCGGTTGCGGCAAACGCTTGGCTTACTGTTGAGTGCCGTAACCAAATTTCTACTATTTAAATTAGTTCGTAATACCCGCCTTACCCTCCTGACAAATTCGGCTGTCAATTCGGCCTTCATAGTGCCATGGTCAATTCTTTTAGCCTGTTTCATACCTAGATATTTGTATGTTTGGTCTGCTTCCATTGCAGCTATAGTTTCACCGTTCTGCATTTCAAAATCCCCCGGTTGTATCTTTCCTTTAACGATGTTCAAAATACGGCACTTGTCAAGTCCAAATTGCATTCCGATATTCCAGGAGAACTTCTTTACAATTTTAAGCATTTGTTCCAGTTGGTTTCTGGTAGCAGCCATCAGTTTACGATCATCCATGTTTAGAAGATGATTCACTCTGACTACCTCTTCGTTGTTATTTCTAACACCAAAGCCGTATCTGGTGGAGTTCAAACGGCGTGATAGTGGGTTCATTGCAAGGCAGAACCATAATGGGCTAAGTAAATGGCCCTGAAATATTCCCCTTCGTATCGGAATGGTGTTAGTTTCGATGGTGTCGCTGGATGGCACTTGCAATTGGATCCTAGTTCTCCAGGTTGACATGATACGCTCTAAAAAGGAAACAAAATTATTATCGACCCTATACATTCTCAATATAATTTTGAGCCACTCATGTGGCACCGAGTCGAAGGCCTTCTTTTAATCCACGTTTGCAGCAAAAAGGTTTCTTCGGTTGGGACCAGCTTGGTTACATATGACAGAGTCAACAATCAATTGTTTCTTGCATTCCATTACTCCCCCTCGTGCATCCTTTCTGTTGAGTTGCAATGATGTTATTTTGCGCACAATATACATAGATGGGTTGGGTCAAGCAGGAGGTGATCACCTTATACAGTGTGGGTAGGCAGGTGATCGGCCTATACTTAGCTAGATCATGTATGTTATGTTGGTCCTTTGGTAGGAGGTACGTAATACCTTCGGTCAAGAACAATGGCATTTTTCTAGGTTAAGGAAAACATTATTAATAAGATTAGCCAGCTGATGGTACATACACCAGAACTTTTGGAGCTAGTAGTTCTGGATCCCGTCGAGACCTGGAGTTTTCCAGTTATGGGATTCCTTGATTATTCTTGAAATTTCCTCGGTGACAAATGGCTCAAACTGCATCTGGCTGTAATCTTGGCAGATTTGGTGTTCTTCATTGATCCAGCCAGCTGCGATGTTACAATCGGCTGGTGTGGACAGTTGGTTTCCCCAGAACTCTTCTACCTGCTCTCTATTGGGATATCTATTATCTGCTATATTAGTTGGAGATTATTATTATTATACAAGATTTACAAGCCAAACGGCTTCGCACTCCCTCCAGGGATTATTAACTCATATCAGGTATACAAAGACACCAAAAGTATGAAGCTCTGTGGGGACTCTTTCCATGTTATCGGGTCCTAGGTGGAGTGGTCTTCTACACTTCCTACAAACTTTCGGACGGTTCGCGCGGTTGCAAGGAGAACCGCTTTCTGAATCGGTTTATACAGATGCTCACTAAGGCCCAGTCCCTTGATGTTCTGCAAAAGGTTCTTTGGTATCACTCCAGTTGTTGACAGTATTATAGGAATCGTGTGGACGCTGTTCATTGCCTACTGTCTGCGGATTTGCACCTCCAGATCTCTGTATTTGGCGATCTTCTCGTTGTATTTTGACCTTAGGTTGTTGTTGTTCGGTACAGCGATGTCGATTAGTGTAGTTCTCCTGGAGATTTTATCTGTTAGTACAATATCTGGTCTATTATGAGCAACTGTCTGATCCGTCAGAACCGTTCGGTCCCAGTATAACTTGAACTGGTTGTCCTCAAGAATAGGCTCCGGATTGTATTTGTAATAAGGCACTTTTCTTACCTGTAATAGGTTTAACTTTTCTGCTAACTCTTGGTGGAGTATCTTAGCGGCTGAGTCGTGTCTTTTCTTATACTCGGTTGCGGCAAACGCTTGGCATCCTCCAGTTATGTGCTGGATTGTCTCTGATGTTCAACAGCCATATCTACATTGGCCATTTTCTATTGAGGGATCTCTAATGATGAACTTCCAATAGTTCTTCGTCGGAATAACCTGGTCTTGGATAGCTAAAAAGAAGCCCTCCGTTTCCGAAAACATCTTTCCTGAAATCAACCAGTAGTTCGACGCTAAGTTGTCGACATTATCCTGGTTGACCTCATTTAGATGCCGTCCTTGAAGTGGCTTCTATAGCAAAGCTTGTAACTTCTCTTGGTCTGTTCGGTGGTGAGAAGCAATATCCCGTTCCTCAGCTGTAGCGGCGTTGAATCGTCTGCCTCGCATATTGCTCGATGTAGGGTGGAAGAGTCCGCTAACCTATGGAAATAAGAACGCAAGTTTATTATTTGTTGATCGAGCTGCTTACCAATATCGACTAATCCTCTTCGTTCTTGGTGTCTTGGAAGCATTGTACGTTCAATAGCACTCGGAAGGTGGTGTTTGTGTGCTTTTGTGGAGTTCAGCGTTGTCATGTTGGGTATCGTCATTCAGCTGTTCTTGCTGTTCTTGGACCTCGGGTTCTAGCTCTGGCTCAGGTTCAGCAATCGGATCGTTATTGTCAGTGTTCCTGATCTCATATTCAACTTCCGCTTTGATGGTATTAAGCCGTGTTACAGGAATTAGGCTGTTTCGGAGAATAACTCTATATTGGTGAGCTATTCTCTGTTGTGACACTTGTATGTGTGGATACTCCCTGAAGAATTCGGCGTGAAGTGGTTGCCTGTAGCCGATCATCTCTCGTCCTACTTGAGTTATCCTGTAAAAGATGCGTATTATTGACTCGTTCATGAGCGTAGTCCATTTCATGCGTTGTCTTGGTCGTCCTGCTTGAGTGAGCTCTGGTTGAAGTTCCCGCGCAGCATCTTCGGCGGGTGGAGCTCTTGGAGTTGTTTGACCCTCATGCTGATGTAGTTGTTGTTGTTGTTGTTGGTCTTCAGCGATGTCCACTCTAGTGTTGTTGTTTGATTGCTCTTCAATCTCGGGGTATGGCTGTGGTGCAGGTTCTGCGATTTGGTCATTGATGTCATCGATGCTTCTTATCTCTCCTTCGATTTCCGTTTTGATGATGTTAAGTCGCGCTTCTGGGATTAGTTTGTTTCGGAGAATAGCTCTATATTGGTCTGCTATTCTCTGTTGTGACACTTGTAGGTGTGTATATTCCCTACAAAATTCGGCATGAAGCTGTTGTCTATAGCCGACCGTTTCTCGTCCTAGTTCAGTCACCCTATAAAAATTGCGCATTATTGTTTCATTCATGGATGTTGTCCATTTCATGCGCTGTCTTAGAAGTCCCGCCTGAGTGAGCGCTGGTTGAGGTTCCTGCGCAGCACCTTCGGAGGGTGGAGCTCTCGCTGTTGTTTGGCTCTTATGTTGTTGTGGTTGGGCAGTAACTTCTTATGCGACAGGGGTCCGCCTCCACAACACCCTGCCACTTAAAGTTGGAGATGTCGAAATGTTGCCCCCCCCCCAGAATTTGTGGGGCAGACCGCTTTTGCGGTGTGGGATTCTGGACTATTAGTCCTACCCACCTGGGGTAATTTATGTTTTATAGTTGACATATTCATATTATAAATCTGAAATTTGAAATTTTTTCCCATTTAATCACCTTCTACGATTGGTTGAGGGAAACCCTGGATCTATTCGTAGCCGGATCCAGTCGGAAAGCTGAAAGAATGTGGTCCTAAGGGGTTGAATATAAATTGTGGGTAGGTGGATCAGGACAGAGGAATCTTTAAAAGATAGAGAAAGGATATGATTAAAGGTCAGCGGAGAGCTGGCGTTGCTGGCTGTACTGTCTACGCATTACAGTAGCGACAAGTATACTGCTGGCTGCATTACACTGCCGGCCAGACAGGTTTATTATTATATATATTATGATTTACGAGCCAAATGGCTTCGCAATCCCTCCAGGGAATATTGACTCATACCAGGTACACAAATATACCAAAACCCTTTCCATGTTATCGGGTCCTACGTGACTTGGTCTGCTGTATTTCCCATGAGATTTCGGACGGTTCGCGCGGTTGCTAGGAGAGTTGCTTTCTGAACCGGTTTATACAACCCCTTGTTTTTCGTTTTAAAATCTGGGGTGTTTTTTTGTTTTAAACAAATGCAACTGGAGCCTCTCCCAAACGTTATAAAAATATCTAGTTTGAAAATTCGAATAGTTGAGTTCAAAACAAAGATTGGAAAAAAAAATCATTTTCGACCAATAGAAGCAGAGTTACACTTTTTTTTTTAATTCTCAGCCACTTTGTTTATAACAATTAAGAAACGAATCCAACGGCATCGGAAAAATTATACTTTTTGTTATTAAAAGCACTACAGAAAGTGGAGCGTCAGACAGCAACTGGCCGAACGCGGTGGTGGGGGGAACGCCGCCGCGTGCGCCCGAGAAAACTGAACTGGGAGCTTCAAATTGACAATTGGCAATTATAGGTTCAATGTGGTAGGGGCTTTGTTCTTCTCGGCAGCCACCTTTTTGGGGGACTCTCAGTCTCATCTATGCTTGACTGAACTGAACTGAAATTGGATTGGAGCCAATTTATTCCGCGGAACAACTGATACCACCCGAGGTATCAGAAACAATATCTTGTAAATGCAAGAAAGGCTGCAAAACTGGATGTAGTTGCTGCAAGCACAGTTTAAAGTGTTCTAGATTATGTGGTTTTTGTAATGGAGATGATTGTACGAACGCTACAACTGCTGAGTACGAAAACGAATTGAGCGATGAAAATGATGATGATGATATTTTCAAAAATATTTTTGTAGACGAGTGTGAAGAAAAAGATGAACTTGAACCAAAAAAAAAAATGAAAGGAAAATTGAACGAATAAAAACATTTATTTTTATTAAAAATTTGTATTTTTTAATAATCCTTCTTTGTCAAACCTGTTCGACGATATTATTAAAAGACTCCTTACATAAGTATCAATTTTTTGTGTTAAAAAAAAATTTAAATATATTCAATAGAAAATATATAAATAGTATATATAATAGTAATTGTTATGTTTAATATTAATAATTTAAAAACTTAATTCCTAATTTATTACAGTACAAAGAAGTTTAAATAATAATTTTCTGTTTATTATGAATGCAAATTACCTTTGAAATAGATCATAGATTCGAAAAATGCTTATTTTCACAAATGATAAATTAAATAATGGTTGTTCGAAAAAACTGATTGCATCAGTGTTCATAATTTTTCGAGCTACCCTGAATTAAAAAAAAAAACATCGAAATTGGACCATTCGTTACCGAGAAAAGCTGAATATTTTCGAGCGCCGCCAATTTGAAGCTCCCAGTTCAGTCTTCTTGCGCGCGCGGCAGCGTCCCCCCACCACCGCGGTCGGCCAGCTGCTGTCTGATGCTCCACTTTCTGTACGGATTTTAATAACAAAGAGGTACAAACAATTTTTCCAGAACCCACAAACTGCTTTAAAAATATAAGTCTCTGTCTACCCGATGTCGTTGGATTCGTTTCTTAATTGTTATAAACAAAGTGGCTGCGAATTAAAAAAAAACTCTAACTCTGCTCCTATTGGTCGAAAATGAATTTTTTTTTCCCATGTTCGTTTTGAACTGAGCTATTCGAATTTTCAAACTAGATATTATTATAACGTTTGGGAGAGGCTCCAGTTGCATTTGTTTAGAACAAAAAAACACTCCATATTTTAAAACGAAAAACAAGGGGTTGAAAATTAATTTTCTCGTTTGCTCGTAGTAACGCATGAAAATTTGGGTCTTTATGAAGAGGCTCACGTTGCGAACACCCCAAAAAGTTCATAATACAAGAAGTTATAACAATAAACAAGACGCGTCACGGGATAAACAAATAGCAATTTCTCGGCAACGACTGGACCGATTTGAAAAAACAAAATACCGTTTTATTTGAATCGGTGGGGGCTTCCTTTTAAGAGCAAAAAAGTTTTAAAAAAATTTAGTTTTGCAATAAATAATTAATATGCAAAAACGGCCCTTTTAGAGGGTTTTTTAAAACTTTTTTGCAAAAACTAATCGACGAAAAAAAACCAGCGATAGCTCTAATTGTAGGTTTTTTTTTGATCCTCTACCACTTTTACATGAAACTTATAAGTTCGTGTTTGGCTGGTTTGGCTTGTAGAATTAAAAAAACCTGTTTTGGCCAACTTTGCACCCCCCTGCAGCCGCTCCCTTACATGATTTTCTCCTTCATGGCATATGGGGTATGTTCTAACATTGCCCCCAACACCCTCGAAAAGATTTCAAGATTCCTCGAATTTTTGTCACTGCTTCCGGCTATTGGTTGGTCTAAATATTGGATACAAAGTATTAAAAGTTTAAGTGCTGGTGGAATTCCGGAAAATCGTTCGTATTCGAGACCACAAACAACTTTGGTCCCAATACGTAATACATTTGTCGTTACCCCCACCACAAATATATATCTATATATACGGCCACCAGTACTTCTTACAATCATTCAACATGTCGAATGAAAAACAACCTATCCAATGCCTAGTGGTGGATTCCACAACTGAAAACTGCCTGGAGTGAGATCTAGATGATCTCCGGTGGGAAGCCCTCTGGGAATTCATAATACAGTGGATCGAAAACAATGGTGCCGTTGACAGACTGTTCGATTCTACAACCCCATAAAGAGTAGCACTATCTGTCCCCCAACATAACAAAACGATCCTTTTTAAGACCACAAAATACTTTGATCGTAGTTATTATAGGGCTATAATACTTTGTAACCAATATTTTATGTTTTTTCATAAAAACATACAATATTGAGACGCATAGTATTAGAAGTTCTGGCTTTTTGGCCGAACCGTGTTTTAACATATTTGTAAATATAATCAAAAAAAATATTTACAACTATTGCTGTTACGTAGTTTTAGTTGATTATTAACACTTTTTTTACTACCTAATATAATGTGAGAATGGTTCTATAAGAAAGAAAACACCAAATATACATTTTCAAGTAATTTTTATTTTTTTTCTAGAAATGTATTTGTTAAAATGTACAAATCTGTTCTATCAAACAATTTTTTAACAATCTAGAAAATATATTTACAAACTTAATACTATAAATTAAAAGCTATTACCTACAACGACTTAACACCTACTAAGTACAAAAGTTATAAAATTCCGCTAATTGTCTCTTGAATCTCGAAATTTCTCTATTTTTTACGTACTTAGTTTTTTCGCTATGTCTTTTTTTATTTTGTATATGTCCATCAATTTATTTCTTTGGGAGCTGGTAAAATCTTCAAACCACTCCGGTTGAGATGCTCCAGAACATATTGAAAAAGCAGTTTCGTTTGGCGATGGTTCTGAAGGCGAAGAAGCATCGGATACTTCGTCACCTTCAAAACATTACTTAAACCGCTTCTTCATAAGTTTACTGCATCTCAATATCGGAAACAGTGGTGCTGGGGAAGACTTTGCCTCCGACACTTCCTCTTCTATATTGGCCAGTGTTTGATGGCATTGGTCCATCGGGGCCTTCGATTACTTCCACTTCGACAGACAACGGCTCTTGCGGCGTTTCGAAAAAGTCTGGTTGCGGAAAAGAGACGGAGGGACGCTTAAAGTTGAACTTCTTCTTTCCTTGCCTCACACTTTTAATCGCCGAACAAAAGATTTTTTATCGGCGATTTTCGATTTCGGTATGGTCAGAAATTTCTATAAGTTTGAAGTTTTAGGTGAAGCCCGATTTGATTGCGTCGCTTTTCGAACAACCACATCATTTAGCCATTGATTTTTGGCTCTTTCTCCTCACTCCAAGTTTTCAGAAAGCCCGCCGATGACTGTATCAATCTCTCGTCACGACCATCGTTAAGATCCTTATCTGCCTCAGCAATCTCTTGCTCGAATACCCCTGGCGTGAATATTTCGATGCCACTCATGTTTTCCAACATATCATGCTAGGATGCACAACTCACATTAAGAACATCCATAAGTGAAAAAAAGCTTTGAGCTCTCGAAAACACCTTTCTTTTAGATTTACGTTTAACTTTAACTTTAGTACTGCACTGTAATGTGTTCTAATGAACTGTAAAGAGCTCGAGCCAGCAAATCTGCTTTTATGCCCATTTCTCCCACTACACAATCTTTATTCCGTTTGTTTGATGCATCAAGTATTGTATTTAAACTTGCCAGTGCAAGGCCAAGGCCAACGTAACCGAAATTGCCAGGGTCGTTTCCGAGGTTGTAATTTTCAAGGATTTTTGTCCCTGTCAAGGTTATTTTAAAAAGTAACAAATAAATATAGTACACCGCTTGAAATATGACAAAATATTCAAACATCATGTTGCCAACTGATCAACAACCTTTTCAAGCAGCCAAAACATACAAGCATATACCAAGATCTGTTCTTCTAACTTGTCGTCGTTATAAAAGACAATGTATCTGAGAAATTATTTCACACACAATTTCAACTACATTGACCTTCTCAGGGTCAAATTTGTACAATGTGCTTTTTGTGGACTAGTTCACTACCAGGGCCAGAATATTACTGAACGCTCCATCCAGAGGAGAAATTGGGTGATAGACGCATACTTAAGCAAAAGGAATTAACTTGGGCATTTTATCTTTTTTTTTGTTATATTTTCATTTCTTAATAATAAAACAATAGCAAAGTGAATCTGTGTGTGTATTTATTAAGCATCACTTAAAATACGTTTTGCAATTCATGTTTTTCTGCATAGTGTGTTTATTAATAAAATATAATCATATATTACGGTAAAATATAATGGTTTCAAATTAGTCTTAACTAACAATGTCAGAAGTAAACACTATTGATAAGTTCGGTCGCAAAAGAAAATTTAAGAATTTTAACTTTATGACCGGACCTTCAGGAATAATATTTCAACTTACACTTAATG
The DNA here is from genome assembly GCA_034092305.1 of Diaprepes abbreviatus. Taxonomy (NCBI): domain Eukaryota; kingdom Metazoa; phylum Arthropoda; class Insecta; order Coleoptera; family Curculionidae; genus Diaprepes; species Diaprepes abbreviatus. Next base: position 3,067,437 of record JASJET010000091.1, on the reverse strand, counting down.
GAGATTACGATATGGGGGGCAAAATATTGTGCTACTTAGCAAAACCTCTTGAAGGATATTACGCGGTCACACGAAGTTATGTAGATAATAGTAGTATACATGGCGGGGTTCTGGGCCCAATGGTACTCTCGATGGCATGTTCCATCTGCATCTCCATATATGGTAATACTCTCGATGGCATGTTCCATCTGTATTTCCATATAAGGAGGTATTCTTTTACTTCTTCAGCCCGAAGAAGTGTTCTTCGGCAAAGACCAGATATGGTCTCTGCATATATGGTAATACTCTTGATGGCATGTTCGATCCGTATATCCATATAAGGAATATTCTTTTACTTCTTCAGTCTGAAGAAGTATTCTTCAGCTGTCTACTAAATATGGGAAAATGTCTTCGGCCAAGAACAGACGTGGTCGAGTTCTTGAGCCGAAGGCTATATTTGGAAGATGCTTAAGAAATCATCCACATTTCCATAAATGGAAATGTCTTCGCAGGTGAAGAGCAGACTTGACCAAGTTCTTTAGCCAAAGAGTTGTGAAGTGTATTTTAGGTTGCATTCACCATAAGTGTCAAAAATAAATATTTCTTTTACCTTGCGCATTCACCATAAATATTGATATTTTGGTTGCCTAAGAAAGCCTAAGCCTTGACTATGGCGTAAAAGCTTATAAGTTTTATATTTTTTTATAGCGTCCACCATAATATCAAGAAAGCAGAAGCAGTTTGATGCGAGCAGACTTCGCCATAACGTAAAAAGTTGTTAAATGACGTAATTTGACTAATATCTGTTTTATAATTGTCTTTTCTTGTTAACGAACACGTTGAAACAAGTTGGAACAAGTTGAGACATATTAAAAAACACAAATAGATTTTATTCCAAAAACAAAATGACAGTGTGCATTCATAAAGGTTTATGTGTGCATTTATAAAGGTTTATCTTAGTCTGATTAAGATATTATTATTTCCAACATCGAAAAAAATTTTCAACTTTTTTATTTAAGTAACATTATTCTTAGTTTTAACATTAAAAAAGAATTTTATTACATACAAATAAACTATATTTTATTATATAAAATATAACATTTTTTACAATGTTTTAATGTTAGAAGATATTTTGTTATATAAAATATTAATATTTTTATTATATTTTTAAATTTAAAAACATGATATATATCGTTATATAAAACATAATTTTACAATAAATAAAGAAGAAAATTAAATACAACATATATGATATTTTTACAACATATTTGGGATTATAACATAAAAAAATAAGAAAATTATACAAATATATATGAGTATTATAATATACAAAAAATGGTGTAAAAATATATTAAAACTTTTTTTACAAAATCGGAACATGTACCGTGCAATTTGATAACTTAACATTAATTTCTTACTAAAATTTTTAAAAAAGTAAGCTAGGTGGACTTATTCATTTTTTCCATACATTTTAATTGCTTTCCGTTGGAAAAGAGATCCTTTAAATAATAATATATATCATAATAGGTGTGATAATTAATTGACCAAACGCAGAAAAAAAAATCTTTAACAGAAAGGACAAGGAGTTGTTCCTTCGACAGGATAAAAGATCTAAAAATTTTTAAAAAAACTATTAGAATAACCCCATGGCAAAGTATTTGTATATATGTAATTTATAATACGTTTGTCATCAGATGGATTTAAAGCTATTTTTTGTTGATCAATAGTAAAAACATTATGTTTTAATGACTTTTGTTTTTAAAGAAATATTATAAATGTTATTAATTGGATAGTCTGACGTATTGACTTTTTCAATATTTTGTTTACTATGTTCATAGATATCAGGAACAAAAAAATTATAAATTAACGAATCAGTGTCAGTGTATAAAAGTTTTACATTATCTCCAAAATTTGATTTTATATAATTATAATGGAAATCATAAATAAAAGTTTTTGATATATCTAGGATGGAAAAGCCTGCATAGATTGGTGTATTAAAAGTTATATTTAGTTTTGACATTTCTATTACGACCATATGTTTACCAAAAATTGTAAGGCTATGGAAATTTGGCTTAGAGATATAATAGTTAGCTCCGAACCAACCTGTCCATTTGGTTACTAATTTAATATCTTTATATTTGCGTACATTTTCCATCGCTTTACCATAATTTGCATTATTAATGAGTTTGTAGAAACTCTTATCATGTTCATTTTTACTTTTTTTCCGTAATTCATTGTTCAATTCGATAAATTTTTTGAAATAAGGTGACTGTCTAAATTTAAGTGTTTTATGAATTTTTTGTATTTTTAAACCTAGTGAAAGGGCTTGCTTCAGATTTTTATAATGTATTACATAATTGATCTTATTGAATAAAGTTGTTAACAATTTTGGAATTGTCGATTGAGACCCAGGTGGTATTAAATGTTCAGGACAAAGAGGTAAATCTTTATGTAAATTATGAAGATTATCTGGATATAAAAGCTCAACTTCAAATATATATCTTATTGGACTCTTGTCGGAAATTTCTGAAATTGCAATATTTTCTTGATAAAAATCTTCTACCCATTGAAATCACCTTGTGGTAAGGGATGCTCATTGCCGCACCATAAAGATTGTTTCTATCAAAGTACATTAGGTAAGAAGTAGGTTCGTTCTTATTATATTTCTTTCCCATATAGTGATTATTAGCCTTACCATATCTGTTTGAACATTGCGAAACTTCACCTCTAATACCTTTTTCTATAAAGAGAAGCATATCAACGTCTGTTAATAATTCAAGCTTTGTTTTGGTTTGTTTTGGTGATTTTTAAAAATGCATCAAGGGCCAAAGAAGGAGTGGTCACGTAATGTAAACAATATAAATCATAAGTAGACATACAAGTGGCTCTAAAATTTTCAAAAATGTCTGCAAGTAATAGAAAATCACATGTTAGATAAATTTTAAGATATTCTTGGAGGTTTTTAATTTTGAAAGTATTCCAAACTTTTTGGGCATGTGTATAGTCTTCATTAGAAATATTTGAATTATTTAAAGAACTATAAAAATGTACTTTTTGTGGTAAATATTTAACTTCTAATTTTTCCCAGTTGTCTAAATATTCATAAGGAAAAACCCACTTACGTGATTATAATTTAAATTTTTCATTATCGTTACAAAAATATTGAGTAATTTTTTTATTATTATCAGATAGGTAAGATGCTAATTTTTCAATGCTTGAAGGCATACATTTAAAAGAATCGATAAATCTTAAACATATATTTGTGTTTTCTATATATTTTGAAAATGAAATATATTTTTCCTTGTTTACAGGAAGTAAAGTTACTTTACCCTTTATTTCTGTGCTAATTGCTTCAATTATGAAATGACTATCGTAACCAGATAGATTATGAAATACAACACGAATAATATGAGTGGTTGTATATTTTAGGTTACTACTGTTATGGGCTGCTCCACGGTATTTACCGGTAAAATGGCAATGGTCTTTAACTTTTAAATCATTTACTTGAAATTCACAAGAGCAAATATGATAAAATTTTTCTGCATTGAATTGTGATAACTTATTAATATTTAATGGTTTCATTGGAACAGGATTCAAAAATAAATTAGAAAGATTTTGTGCAATATTTTCAAGTTCTTTTAAAAACCAACTTATACAGTTTTTACCAGTATAATGTACAAATTTTGATAGACTTGGATTAAACGAATATTTTAAGTAATATCCTATACTATAAAGAACATGTATCTGTACTTTTTTTGATTTGTTAGAAGGAGAGCTATCATTATGTTTTACAAGTAAGCATTCAATATCTGAATAGACCACAAATGGAACTTGTTCTTTGTTTTCAAAATTTTTAAATTGTTAAACATTGTCATTTTTTGTGTGTAGAGAAACTTTACATTTGTTCATAGTTTTACAAATTTGAGAATGTTTCATTAAATTTTCATTCAATTTAAAATTACTAAAACAACGGTCACATAACCATGATCTATTGTATATATTACCCATTTGTCTGTTTGCCAAACGTGATAAATCTTTTATAAGAGCAAAATGAAAATATCTTTTTTAGAAAATTTCATCTGTGTTGTCAAAATCAGATTGTTCATTTTCACTATCACTCTCTTCATCAGCCGACCTGTAGTTGTCACCAGGGACCATTAATAAATTTATTTCCATTAAAAATTCTCTTTTACTTAAACTGATAGGAAATACATGTTTTTTCTCTATTGTATATACATTAATAGATATTCTATTAATTTCTTCGAATTTCTTAATATTTTTTAGGCTAATTGGAAAATTAATATCTTCATATGGGACAGGGTAGGATTTAATAAAGCCACAATACACCATAAAAACAATATTGATATACAAAAAAAGTTGTTTATACAATCAACTTTATTTTTAATACCTCTATTTAAAATAATTATAGTTTTTCTTAAAATTTGAAGCCATTTTTTATGTTCCGATAAAGTTTTAATAAATTTACAAGCTTTTTCAAACTTTTTGCAGGCATCCTTCACCATACAATCCAGGATTAAATTGGAGCTGTTCATTTTTTTTTATTTATAACTTTTTTATATGTGAAACTACTTTTTGTTAATTATCTGAAAAAAAATATTCATTTTATATTCAATAATTTAAAAACCGACAGAAATTTATTAGATCGATTTAACTCACATTTGTCCCACAAACAAGTATCATGGAAACACCATGAACAATGAAAATGTCCGAAGGTGTGTTTATGAATAACAAAAGCTCTAAGAGAATTCAAAATTTGGACCATTTTAGGTATAATCTCATTTTCAATAAGTGTTTTGTTAAAACATTTATGACATAAAAGGGCACCTATAGGTCCTACATATAAATAATTTTTATTTTTTTCCAAATAACCAACTCTATTCCAAATGATATAAAATTTGTTGCAACTATTATATGTGGTAGAACGATATTGACTTAAAAAATATTTGTTTAAAATTTTATCATGAAGAATAGAAGATAAATATGTCCATTTCCCGAATGTGAAATATTTATTATTTTGTCAAAATTTAAATTATTATTCTCCCTAATATAATTTAAAATTAAATAACTCCAATTTTTCTTGAAATTAATTTTACAATGAGCATTAAAACCAACAATTTTAGTATTACTCACTGTTCAGGAAGTTATTTTATTTTTTTGGGCAATAAATTATTTAATAATTCCAATTAGGGATTTATGTGACATAATAATGCAGTATAAAATTACACTTCAATTTGTGTCGCTTTTATCATGAATATTCTTATTTTCAGTATATTTTTTTTTATTGTATTTTTTCTTGACTTTTTTGCTGCGCACAAGTCGCATAGCCAATCCAAGCGAATTGGTCATATACAGTCAACTCACGCTCTGAGTAGGGTCGAGTACGGTATCGTTCTTCCGGTCGGCATCGTGGCAAAATAAGCAATTAATTTTAGAGACAATTTCTGCGAACCTTAAAGTGCGGGAAGAAACTAGGTGAATTGAGTAGCCTTGCGAACACCAGCAAGAGGGTACCTTCAGGATCAAGATTGTGCCCTATTGACCGTACGGAAAGGTAAGCGATTTGTGCAAGTTTTTCATTTTCCCTTTTTTCTACCAATTCAAAAATACAGTCCCCCACATTTTTCATATTTTCCGCGTCATTTATGGTCCTTACAGCAGGATGAAAAACCGTTTTTTAGTTTTTTTTCTAAAAGTTTTCAAAATTTAATATCTGTAAATTACATTGCATTATTTTGTCACAAACCACCATTTTCTTTTTCATATACTTAAGGTCACTTGCATATAATAGGTATAAACTCCAGAGTAATTTAACTTTGAGTCTTATTATTAGGCATCCAGGTTTGGCTGCAAAACTGGAACCTTTAATACCTATAAATCAGTACCTTAAAAATTATATTCTCGCGCATAAGATTTCAGTGAGCATTAAAACCGCTGTGCGCAATTTAACACGTGGATCGTACTACCGTACCACACTATCTTTCTTTCTCTCTTTTTCATATTAAATAAAATTTCAGCTTTATTGAAATATTTATCTGCTCCATTTTGTGATATCTACGGTATAAAAAACGTTTGTACCTTTTTATCAAATTACTTTCATTTATTAGCATTGGATGGTGCATATTTTGCGAATTTTATCAACAATTTTTTACTTAGCCAGTTCGTTTAACATTGTATCATTCAGTCTGTTATTTTTTTTTCGCTCTGATTTCCATAAGCGTGCAAAATACATTTATTTACATTAAATTTCTACATATTTTATTGATTTTTTATAATGGCGGATAAATTAACTAAAGCTAATTTAAAACGCACTACGGCTTTTAAACGCCTACAAGAAACTCACGAAGCCGGAATCAAAGCTTCTAGCGACGACTCTTTAAAATCTACATTTTTAGCTCGTGCAGATGCTATTGACAACATATATAATGAATTTCAATCGGCTCATAATACTATAATTTCTTTAATTGACGATAAAGATTTTGCAAATTACGATGGGATGCGTATTGCTGCAGATGAGGCCTACTATGGTATTAAATCTTTTAAACATGATTTCTTATTAAGCGATTCCGCCTCTCAAATAGCTAATATTTCAATTAGTCCTAATTTTAATACGCCTGCAGTTTCCAAAATTGTAGCTAAACTTCCAAAACTTAATTTACCAACTTTCAATGGTAATTACAAAGATTGGCCAAGTTTTTTTGATTTATTTAAAAGCTTCATCCACAATAACGCAGACTTATCTAATGTTGAGAAATTTCAATACTTACTTACTTCTTTAGAAAAAGAACCTTTAGCTTTAGATAAGGGTATCCCTCTTACAGAAGCAAATTATATTATTGCCTTTGAAACGCTTGAAAAACGGTACCAAAATAAGCGCATTTTGGCTACACAATATTATAATGAAATATTTTATGCAGTATCTATTCAAAAGGCTACTTCTAAGGATCATAGATATCTTTTAAATGTTTTTTTCTGAAAACGTAGCAGCCTTAAGAGCTTTAAAACTTCCTGTAGATCAATGGGATATTTTGTTGTTTAATATGTTACTAAAGAAACTTGATTCTAAAACCAGAACCAGTTTTGAGCTTGAAAATAGTCTAAATCAAGAATTACCTACCTACAGACAATTAATTACCTTTTTAGAAAGACAATGTATAGCTTTAGAGTCTGTTCAATATACTCCTTCAGTGAGTTCTGATAAGTCAAATTTTAAATCTTCTAATTATCATGCATTGAACAACAAGAGATCTACATCCAATTTTGTTACGAATCTGCTTTCACAAAAAAGCGAACCTACGTATACTTTATGTTCTGCTTCTCATACATTATTTAAATGTAAATTATTCTTGGCCAAAAAGCCACAAGAAAGATTTTCTTATGCTAAACAGCACAAATTATGCGTCAACTGTTTAGTATCTCCCCACTCTATTAAAAATTGTGGTTCTTCTCATAGATGTAAAATCTGCAAATTTCCACATCATACAATTCTACATTTTAACAAAAAGTCTTCTTCTTTCGTGCCTTCTAATGACAATAACTTGCCTAAGTCTAATTCAGACACGGTTACGGCGGTCGAACGTTATTCTAATGATGATCAGTCTAATTTTATCGTCACGAATACTCACTGTATTGCAAACACTTTATCTGTTCCGCAACGTACTATTTTATTATCCACTTGTGAAATAGATATCAAGGACATTCGAGGACATTTTCAGAAAATCCATGTACTTTTGGATACGGGCTCTATGGCAAATTTTATGTCTGAGTCGTGCGCTAGACGACTGGGTCTCCATCGTAAAAAATTCTCTATTCCAATTGAGGGTTTAAATGGAACTTCCACCAACAGCGGTCTTGTTCAATGCGTCATCAAACCCTGTGGTCAATTGGATCAGGTTTTTTTCTTTTGAAGCTATTATCATGCCCAAAGTTTGTTCTGATCAACCAAAAATTCACATTAATATTTCCGAAATGGAACATATTCGAAATGTGAAGCTTGCAGACAGTCGGTTTCATATACCAGGACCAATAGACAGGCTTATTGGAGCTGAATTGGTACCTTTATTTTTAAAATCAGGCTGTATTGTCGGCAATTCCGATCAACCTGTAGCTTTAGAGACTATTTTTGGTTATGTTTTACAGGGTAAAACTAGCTGTTCAGTTCCTTTCAGTAATCCTGACTCTTTCTTAAATTGTCTCGCTTCTTTGGATGACTGTATCGATATTCAGTTACGTAAATTCTGGGAGGTCGAACAAATTACTAAAATCCCTTCTTGGTCCACTGAAGACAAGAAGTGCGAGGAAATATTTAAAAATTTAGTCTTCAGAGAAACTTCTGGACGGTTCTCGGTACCTTTACCTTTTCGTCAATCAAAACTAAATTTTGTTGATACTTACTCTCAAGCATATCGTCGCTTTTGTATGTTGGAACGACGTTTTTCCAAAAATTCTGAATTATCTAGAAAATATACAGATTTCATGCAAGATTATCTCGACAGTGGTCACATGTCCTTAGTGCCACAAAGTCGATACAGATGTCCGTCTGCTTATTACATCCCACATCATGCTGTTTTTAAACAGGAGATGTCGGGCTCAGAAATAAGAGTTGTATTTGATGCTAGTCTTCGTGATATACAGGGTGTCTCTCTTAATGATACTCTTCTCGTTGGCCCAAAGCTCCAACGTGATATTTCTGCTTTACTTTTAAATTTTCGATTTTTTCCTTACGTTTTTGTTTGCGACATAAAACAAATGTACAGACAAATAAATGTTCAGCCTGAATTTTGGGATTATCAACGCACTTTATGGCGTTTCTCACCTTCTGAACCTCTCCAGGAATATTTTCTACGTACTGTTGTTTACGGAGTTTCATCTTCACCATACTTTGCCTTACGTACCCTGCAAAAGCTAGCGGTTCAAGAGGAATCTTCATTCCCTAGGGCAGCTCAAGTTATTCGTCGCCAGTTTTATATAGATGATGGATTAATCGGTAGTCACGATTTAAAATCTGCGTTGTCACTTCAGCTTGAGCTCATTGAACTTATGATGAAAGGAGGATTTGAATTAAGTAAATGGGCAAGAAAATGGAGAAAGTGATGGCGCCGAATAAAGACACGAATTCGCGAGCTCCGAAAAACAACGGAGATATCACGTGTAAAAATTGCAACGAAAGTGCTGTAAGCTATGTAAAGTGTATACGTTGTAGTGAAACTTTCCATCCGTCATGTTTAGTGCAAAACGCACAACTCAGAAAAACCTCATGCAAACACGAGGCTGAAGAAACTGCGAAAGCATGCATTGACAATGAAACCAAATATTTATTGAAAATAATCAAGGAATTGGAGGAAAAAAATGCACTTCTAGCAGAAAACTGCAAACTATGGAAAGAAAATGCCAGATTACTAGAAGAAAAACTGAACGACAAGGTAAAAAATGAAAATATTAGGGGTACAAAAAATGTAAACAACGATGGTGTAGAGGCAAAAAATACAAAACCTGGAACTGTTCCCGCCTATAAACTCGACCAAGGTCAATCGAATGAAGTTAGTCACAACAAACAGATGACCTCCGTTGATAATAGCAACAATACGAATCAAGATTATCTTCTCGTTGGGAATCGTAGGACATTAACGCCTGAATTCCGAATGGGCGATGACACAGCGCCAGAGAGTGATTTTATACTCCATCAGTCACGGCGTCAAAAACAAATAGAGCGGAATAATCTTAAAAAGAGAAACACAAAATACGGCGAACGCAAAGATGACAACGAATTTCAATCGACAACAACTAATAAAGAGGATAAAAAAATTTGGCTTTTCCTTTCTAAAATCAAAGATGGAATTACAGAGGATACCATTCGTAAACATATTGCTAAACATTCCAAGACTGATTCCAAAGATATCTCAGTGAAGCAATGCATACCTAAAGCGCAAAAAAGCAATAAAAGATACTTCATGATTGAAATAAGCCCTGAAATTAAAGAAATGGTCTACGATGCTGCCTTTTGGCCACAGGGTGTGGGATTTGAAAGGTTCAACTTCTCTTATGGAAGAAATTTTTTAGACATGAAGCAGCCAAACATAAACACAAACCCTTGAGAGTATCCAATGGCAAAAAATCCAAGAATGATGAAAAGAATATTATGAAACTGTTCCACATTAACATTCAAAGCCTAAATTCCAAATTCTTAGAATTTCAAGTTATTTTAACAGATATATATCCCAACATTTTATTTATAACCGAACACTGGCTAAAGGATGATGGTATAGTCAGGTTCAACTTGAATGGATATAAATTAATAAGCTACTTTGGAAGACACCAACACAAAGGAGGAGGAACAGCAATTTTCCTAAAGGAAAACCTCAGGCAACACTTTATGATAATGCTCAGCTACCCGAGGCAGCTGAGAAGCACTTTGAATATTGTTTAACTAAATGTAATATTAATAATGAGATTTTTATTTTTATATGTATTTATCGATCGCCATCAGGTAATGTCGAGGTTTTTTTTGATAATCTTATTGAATTATTGGATGATTTATACTGCGCAACCAAAACTTTTATAGTGGGTGGGGATTTCAACTTTCATTTCCATGATCCCGAAGACAGTAATGTACATTTTCTGTTGCAATTACTGGACAGTTATGGTTTAAAACCTCATACCATTGGGATTACCAGGGTAGCCCAGGATCAGTCCGGCTCTCAACTAGACAACATTTTTAGCAACACACAGAAGGATAATATCGATTCAGAGATACATATCAGCAATATTTCTGACCACTGGGGCCAAGTTTTGCAAATAAAGGTAAATAGGGAGTATCAGCCGACTTATACAAAAAAAAAGATTTTTCAATAACCATAATTTATTATGTTTTAAGGACTACCTTATAAATGAGCCTTGGAATGAGGTAGATCAAGCATACGGTGCTGACGAAAAATATAACACATTTTTTCGAATATTTCACTATTATTTTGACCTTTCTTTCCCAACCAGTATAAGTAGAATCAAATATGATAAAGCAAGCTGGGTAAATACCGAGATCCGTAACTATTCAAACTACATCAAAGACCTGTATGTGTGGTACAAGCAGACAAAAAGTCAAGCTGTATATAGAACATATAGGTCAGAAAGAAAGATTTATCGGAAATACCTATCTGATTATCATAAAAATTTAAATGATAGTAGGATTATTAATTCCAAAAATAAAATTAAAACTGCCTGGAATATTCTTAAAACCGAATGCAATGAGATTAAAAAGAATTGCGACATAACCCTAAAAATAGATGATCATATTCATAGTGACCCAAAAGATATTGCTGAACTATTTAGCAGACAGTTCAATGTACATAATAATTCCAATCTTAACCTTAAGTTTCAAACTGAAGTTAATTATCCTACAATATTTTTATCACCAGTTAATTCCGATGAAATTTTTCGAACACTTATGAGTTTACCTAATAAATTTTCAGCGGGACTGGACGACGTGCCCGTATATGTTTTAAAATTTGTCGCACACTGCATAAGTAATCCCTTAGCAAATATTGTTAATGAAAGTTTTGCCACATAGATCTTTCCTACTAATCTCAAGACAGCCAAAGTGATTTCTATATTTAAAAAAGGGGATCGCCAGTGCATCAAAAATTACAGACCAATCTCCCTGCTTCCAGCAGTGTCAAAGGTCTTTGAAAAAGTTATATATACTCGAATACTTGAACATCTAAACAGACTCAATATCCTGAATAAAAATCAGTTCGGCTTTAGACCTAACAAATCTACTGAAATGGCAATATTTAACACAATTTCCTATATAAATGAGAGAATTGACACAAATGATAAAGTGGCAGGCCTATATTTTGATTTGTCTAAGGCCTTTGACACTGTGGATCATAACTTGCTTTTGACAAAGCTTGGTGCGTATGGGGTCAGAGGTGTTGCTGCCAGTTTGCTGTAATCCTACTTACCGGATAGGCAGCAAACAGTCTGCTTTGCTAAAAATAATCATCATTACTTGTCAGATAGAACTAAATTGTTGCAGGGGGTACCTCAGGGCTCCATTTTGGGACCCATATTATTCTTAATATATGTAAACAATCTGGGGGATGGATTGGCCGCGGGTAGCGTTTGCCAGTTTGCTGATGATACATCAATGATTCTGGCGGACAGTTCTATGGCAGGACTGTCTCAAAAGTGCACAAACTCTGCATTGAAAATGCAGCAGTGGTGTTCTGATAACGGCCTCACTCTAAACGTAGATAAAACCGGCCTCATTCTATTTTCAAAGAATGCAATAAGGTCTGAGTCATTGCTTGTGTGGCTTGGGGGTAGATCTATACCTACTTTGGAACAGTTTAAGTTCTTGGGTGTTCATTTGGGCCCCTCTTTAAACTGGGAACATCATAACTCAGCTCTTGGGGATAGGCTTAGCAGTTTGTGTGGTGTAGTCCGAAGGCTTCGTGACGTGATCACTGCAGAGACTGTTAGGCTTTTCTACCTTGGGCAAATACAATCTCTTGTCTCTTATGGTATTTCCTTTTGGGGATCATCAAGAAAGGCTATTAATATATTTAAAATTCAAAAACGCATAATAAGATGCATCTTCCACCTACATCCAAGAGCTTCATGTCGACCATTTTTTACTCAGTTTAAGTTGCTTACTGTTCCCTCATTATACTTTAGATCATTAGTCATGCTTGTCAGAAGGAATACGGAATTATTTCCACTAAATAGACAGCTTTATGGGGGAAACATGGTTATAATTACCAGAGGGGCGAATGACCTAAGGGTACCTTTACATAACTCCACCTTCTATGAGAGAGGACCATACTATATGGCGATTAAAGCCGTAAGGATATTACCAAGAGAAATCTGGCTTACCGAGTCGATTAATTGCTTTAAGAGACGCGTAAATGAATGGCTTTCTGATAGGTGCTTTTACTCTTTCAATTTTAATGAATATTTTTTGTAATGTCAAAATTTTTAATTTAATATTTTTTGTTTAGTGGGTTTTTCTCATGCATTTGTTTTGTGTGTAGAAATTTTATTCCTTTTAAATTGGAATATCTTATTTTGCAAACTGTAAAACTTTGTTCAGTTTAAACTGACTTTCTTATTACTACTTTTTTAAATTATCTTGTATCTGTCTTTTTCTCCTTTTGTTTTCCTTTGTGTAAGGTTCCTATCGAAATGTCGATTAGTTTTTATATTAATTGTAGTTAGATCGACATATTTACAATTCTTAATGTTAAACATTTCTTTCTCTGACGTTGCTTTGTTATGTGATCATAATTTTGTTGTCAAATAAAGGATATTATTATTATTATTATTATGATTTACAAGCCAAACGGCTTCGCACTCCCTCCAGGGATTATTCACTCATACCAGGTATACAAAGACACCAAAAGTATGAAGCTCTGTGGGGACCCTTTCCATGTTATCGGGTCCTAGGTGGCGTAGTCTTCTGCACTTCCTACAAACTCTCGGACGGTTCGAGCGGTTGCTAGGAGAACCGCTTTCTGAATCGGCTTATACAGATGTTTAATAAGGCCCAGTCCCTTGATGTTCTGCAGGAGGTTCTTTGGTATCACTTTATTATCATGATTTACAAGCCAAACGGCTTCGCACTACCTCCCGGGATTATTCACTCATACCAGGCATACAAAGACACCAAAAGTATGAAGCTCTGTGGGAACCCTTTCCATGTTATCGGGTCCTAGGTGACGTTGTCTGCTGCATTTCCCATGAATTGTCGGACGGTTCGCGCGGTTGCTAGGAGAACTGCCTTCTGCATCGGCTTATAAAGATGCTCACTAAGGCCCAGTCCCTTGATGCTCTGCAGGAGGTTTTTCGGTATTACTCCAGTCGTTGACAGTATTATGGGAATCGTTTGGACGCTGTTCATTGCCCATTGTCTTCGGATTTGGACCTCCAGATTTCTGTATTTGGCGATCTTCTCGTTGTATTTTGGCCTTAGGTTGTTGTTGTTAGGTACAGCAATGTCAATTAGTGTAGTTCGCCTAGAAATTTTATCTGTTAGTATAATGTCTGGTCTATTGTGAGTTACTGTTTGATCCGTCAGAACCGTTCGATCCCAATATAACTTGAACTGGTTGTTTTCAAGAACAGGCTCCGGATTGTACTTGTAATAAGACACTTTTCCTACCTGTAATAGGTTTAACTTTTCTGCTAACTCTTGGTGGAGTATCTTAGCGGCTGAGTCGTGTCTTTCCTTATACTCGGTTGCGGCAAACGCTTGGCATCCTCCAGTCATGTGCTGAATTGTCTCCGATGTTCGACAGCCATATCTGCATTGGTCATTTTCTATTGAGGGATCTCTAATGATGAACTTCCGATAGTTCTTCGTCGGAATAACCTGGTCTTGGATAGCTAACAAGAAGCCCTCCGTTTCCAGAAACATCTGTCCTGAAATCAACCAGTAGTTCGACGCTGAGTTGTCGACATTGTCCTGATTGACCTCATTTGGATGCCGTCCATGAAGTGGCTTCCGTAGCCAGGTTTCTAACTTCTCTTGGTCTGTTCGGTGGTGAGAAGTAATATCTTGTTCCCTCAACTGTAGTGGTGTTGAATCGTCTGCCTCGCATATTGCTCGATGTAGTGTGGAAGAGTCCGCCAAACTTTTGAAAAAATGAACGTAAGTTTATTATTTGTTGGTCGAGGTGCTTACCAATATCCACCAATGCTCTTCCTCCTTGGTGTCTTGGAAGCATTGTACGTTCAATAGCACTCCGAGGGTTATGTTTTTGTGCTTTTGTTAGGAGTGTCCTTATTTTTCTTTGCAGGTTTTGGATGTCCGTCCTGCTCCACTTTACAATTCCAAAAGAGTAGCTCAGCGCAGAGCAAGTATACGTGTTGAGCGCCTTAAACAAATTTCTACTATTTAAATTAGTTCTTAATACCCGCCTTACCCTCCTGACAAATTCGGCTGTCAATTCGGCCTTCATAGTGCCATGATCAATTCTTTTAGCCTGTTTCATACCTAGATATTTGTATGTTTGGTCTGCTTCCATTGCAGCTATAGTTTCACCGTTCTGCATTTCAAAAGCCCCCGGTTGTATCTTCCCTTTAATGATGTTCAAAATACGACACTTGTCAAGTCCAAAGTGCATTTCGATATCCCCGGAGAACTTCTCTACAATTTTAAGCATTTGTTCCCGCTGGCTTCTGGTAGCAGCCATCAGTTTAAGATCATCTATGTATAGAAGATGATTCACTCTGACTATCTCTTCGTTGTTGTTTCTAACACTAAAGCAGTGTCTGGTGGGATAGTGGGTTCATTGCAAGGCAAAACCACAACGGGCTAAGTGAATCGCCTTGAAATATTCCTCTTCGTATCGGAATGGTGTTAGTTTCGATGGTGTCGCTGGATGGCACTTGCAATTGAATCCTAGTTCTCCAAGTTGACATGATGCGTTCTAAAAAGGAAACAAAATTTTTGTCGACCCTGTACATTCTTAATATAGTTTTGAGCCACTCATGTGGTACTGAGTCGAAGGCCTTCTTATAATCCACGTAGGCAGCAAAGAGGTTTCTTCGGTTGGTACAGGCTTGGTTACGTATGACAGAGTCAACAATCAATTGTTCCTTGCATCCCATTGCTCCCCTCGTACATCCTTTCTGTTGAGTTGCAATGATGTTATTTTGCTCAAAATGTGCATAGATGCGTTGGGTCAAGCAGGAGGTGATCACCTTATGCAGTGTGGGTAGGCAGGTGATTGGCCTATGCTTAGCTGGGTTATGTGTGTTGTGTTGGTCCTTTGGTAGGAGATACGTAATACCTTCGGTCAAGAACAATGGCATTTTTGCTGGGTTAAGAAAAACATCATTAATAAGATTAACCAGCTGATGATGCATACACCAGAACTTTTTGAGCCAGTAGTTCTGGATCCCGTCGAGACCTGGAGCTTTCCAGTTATGGGATTCCTTGATTATTCTTGAAATTTCCTCGGTGGTAAATGGCTCAAACTGCATCTGGCTGTAATCTTGGCAGATTTGGTGTTCTTCATTGATCCAGCCAGCTGCGATGTTACAATCGGCTGGTGTGGAAAGTTGGTTTCCCCAGAACTCTTCTACCTGCTCTCTATTGGGATATCTATTATCTGCTATATTAGGTGGAGAGTTTAGCTTACGATAGAAAGTCTTTTCTGATCGTTGGAAGAGCGCATTGTCTCGTTTTCGGTTATTGCTTGTCTTGTACCTCTTTAGCCGTTCTGCAATAACAGAGAGCTTCTGTTTCAGCGAGTCAAGGCATTGCTGAGCAGTAACATTCGCTGGATCTTGTTGCGAATGATATCGGACACGATTCATGATTTCTTTAACTTGCCTTGGCAGTCGACTAGTTCTTGTGCCCCTGATGTACTCCGACGCTCTGTTGTAACTTTAATTTCTAAAGCTCTAGCTATAGCAGTCGCGGCACAGTAGATGGTCATATGTAAGGACTCCAGAGTGTAGGCATCTGAAACATAATTTGGTAAAATCCGATTGTTCATGATGTCTAACATGGCACCCAGTTTTTTGGATGAATTAATTTTTGGCAGTGCCGGTCTTCTTAACGGATTGCTTCATTCATACACCAACACCGCACAGCATCTTCGGCAGGTAGAGCTCTTGGAGTTATCTGGCCCTCGTGTTGATGTAGTTGTTGTTGCCTGTCTACAGCGATGTCAGCTTTCATGTCGTTGTCTGGTTGTTCTTGAGTCTCTGGGTCTGGCTGTGGCGCAGGTTCTGGGGTTTGTTCATTGTTATCATCGGTACTTCTTATCTCTCGTTCTATTTCAGCTTTGATGATGTTAAGTCGCGCTTCTGAGATTAGTTTATTTCGGAGAATAGCTCTGTATTGATCTGCTATTCTCTGTTGTGACACTTGTAGGTGTGGATATTCCCTACAAAATTCGGCATGAAGCTGTTGTCTATAGCCAATCGTTTCTCGTCCTAGTTCAGTCACCCTATAAAAAATGCGCATTGCTGTTTCATTCATGGATGTTGTCCATTTCATGCGCTGTCTCGGAAGTCCCGCCTGAGTGAGTGCTGGTTGAGGTTCCTGCGCAGCACCTTCGGAGGGTAGAGGTCTCGTTGTTGTTTGGTTCTCATGTTGTTGTTGGGCTGTAGCTTCTTGTGTGACAGGGGTTCGCCTCCTTAACACTCTGCCACTTGAAGTTTGTGATGTCGAAATGTTGCTCCCCCCAGAATCCGTGGAGCAGACCGCTTCTGCGGTGTGGGATTGTGGACTATGTGTCCTACCCACCTGGGGTACATTATGTTTTGCAGTCGACATTTCATTATTCAAAATTTAAAAGTTCTCCCCATTTAATCAACCAATCCTACGATTGGTTGAGGGAAACCCTGGATCTATTTGTTGCCGGATCCAGTCGGAAAGCTGAAAGAAAGTGGCTCCTAAGGAATTATGTAGGAATTGAGTGTAAGTGGGTCAAGGCAGAGGAAGATTTAAAAGGTAAAGAAAGGAAATGGTTAAAGGTCAGCGGATAACTGGCGTTGCTGGCTGTACAGTCTACGCATTACAGTAGCGACAAGTATACTGCTGGGTGCAGCACACTGCCGGCCAGACAGGTTCACTTTATTATTATTATTATTATTATTTAGACTTACAAGCCAAACGGCTTCGCACTCCCTCCAGGGATTATTCACTCATACCGGGTATGCAAAGACACCAAAAGTATGAAGCTCTGTGGGGACTCTTTCCATGTTATCGGGTCCTAGGTGGCGTGGTCTCCTGCACTTCCTACAAACTTTCGGACGGTTCGCGCCGTTGCAAGGAGAACCGCTTTCTGAATCGGTTTATACAGGTGTTCATTAAGGCCCAGTCCCTTGATGTTCTGCAGGAGGTTCTTTGGTATCACTCCAGTTGTTGACAGTATTATAGGAATCGTGTGGACGCTGTTCATTGCCCACTGTCTGCGGATTTGTACCTCCAGATCTCTGTATTTGGCGATCTTCTCGTTGTATTTTGACCTTAGGTTGTTGTTGTTCGGCAGAGCGATATCGATTAGTGTAGTTCGCCTGTAGATTTTATCTGTTAGTATAATGTCTGGCCTGTTATGAGCAACTGTTTGATCTGTTAGGACCGTTCGATCCCAGTATAACTTGAACTCGTTGTTTTCAAGAATAGGCTCTGGATTATATTTGTAGTAAGGCACCTTTCCTACCTGCAATAGTTTTAACTTATCTGCTAACTCTTGGTGTAGTATCTTAGCGGCTGAATCGTGTCTTTCCTTATACTCGGTTGCGGCAAACGCTTGGCATCCTCCAGTTACGTGCTGGATCGTCTCTGATGTTCGACACCCATATCTACATTGGTCATTTTCTATTGAGGGATCTTTGATAATGAATTTCCGATAGTTCTTGGTCGGAGTAACCTGGTCTTGAATAGCTAACAAGAAGCCCTCCGTTTCCGAAAACATCTGTCCTGAAATCAACCAGTGGTTCGACGCCAAGTTGTCGACATTGTTCTGGTTGACCTTATTTGGATGCCGTCCATGAAGTGGCTTCTGTAGCCAAGCTTGTAACTTCTCTTGGTCTGTTCGGTGGTGAGAAGCAATATCCCGTTCCCTCAGCTGTAGCGGCGTTGAATCGTCTGCCTCGCATATTGCTCGATGTAATGTGGAAGAGTCCGCTAACCTATGGAAATAAGAACGCAAGTTTATTATTTGTTGATCGAGCTGCTTACCAATATCGACCAATCCTCTTCCTCCTTGGTGTCTTGTAAGCATTGTACGTTCAATAGCACTCCGAGGGTGGTGTTTGTGTGCTTTTGTTAGGAGTGTTTTTATTTTTCTTTGCAGGCCTTCGATGTCCGTCTTGCTCCATTTTACCATTCCAAAAGAGTAGCTAAGCGCAGAGCATGCGTACGTGTTGAGCGCCTTAAACAAATTTCTACTATTTAGACTAGTTCGTAACACCCGTCTTACCCTCCTGACAAATTCGGTTGTCAATTCGGCCTTCATAGTGCGATGGTCAATTCGTTTAGCTTGTTTCATACCTAGGTATTTGTATGTTTGTTCTGCTTCCATTGCAGCAATGGTTTCACCGTTCTGCATCTCAAATCCACCCGGTTGTATCTTTCCTTTAACGATGTTCAAAATACGACACTTGTCAAGTCCAAACTGCATTTCGATATCCCCGGAGAACTCCTCGACAATTTTGAGCATTTGCTCCAGCTGGTTTTTGGTAGCAGCCATCAGTTTAAGATCATCCATGTATAGAAGATGATTCAATCTTGCTACCTCTTCGTTGTTTTTTCTAATACTAAAGCCGTATCTGGTGGAGTTCAAACGGCGTGACAGAGGGTTCATTGCAAGGCAGAACCACAATGGGTTCAGTGATTCGCCCTGAAATATTCCTCTTCGTATTGGGATTGTATTAGTTTCGATGGTATCGCTGGATGGAACTTGCAGTTGGATCCTAGTTCTCCAGGTTGACATGATGCGTTTTAAAAAGGAAACAAAATGATCATCGACCCTATACATTCTCAGTATAGTTCTGAGCCATTCATGTGGTACTGAGTCGAAGGCCTTCTTATAATCTACATCGGCAGCAAAGAGGTTTCTTCGGTTGGTACAGGCCTGGTTACATATGACAGAGTCAACAATCAATTGCTCCTTGCATCCCTTTGCTCCCCTGGTGCATCCTCTCTGTTGAGTTGCGATGATGTTATTTTTTTCACAATGTGCATAGATGCGTTGGGTCAAGCAGGAGGTGATTACCTTATATAGTGTGGGAAGGCAGGTGATCGGCCTATACTTAGCTGGGTCATGTGTGTTATGTTGGTCCTTTGGTAAGAGATATGTAATGCCTTCTGTCAGAAACAATGGCATCTTCTCCGGATTTAGAAAAACATCATTAATAAGTTTAGCCAGTTGATGATGTATACACCAGAACTTCTTGAGCCAGTAGTTCTGGATCCTGTCGAGACCTGGAGATTTCCAGTTATAAAATTCCTTGATTATTCCTGAGATTTCTTCGGTGGTAAATGGCTCAAACTTCATCTGGCTGTAGTCTTGGCAGATCCGGTGTTCTTGATTGATCCAGCCGGCTGCGATGTTGCAATTAGCGGGTGTGGAAAGTTGGTTTCCCCAAAACTCTTCTACCTGCTCTCTGTTGGGATATCTATTATCTGCCATGTCAGGTGGAGAGTTTAGCTTACGGTAGAAAACCTTTTCGGATCGTTGGAAGAGCGCATTGTCTTGTTTTCGGTTATTGCTGGTCTTGTACCTCTTTAGCCGTCCTGCAATAACAGAGAGCTTCTGTTTCAGCGAGTCAAGGCATTGCTGAGCAGTAACATTCGCTGGATCTTGTTGCGAATGATATCGGACACGATTCATGATTTCTTCAACTCGTCTTTGCAGTCGACTAGTTCTCGTGCCCCTGATGTACTCCGTCAGCTGTCCTATATCTATTCGAAGATTTTCAAGTTTCTTGTTTAGGCGTCTTTCCCATGGTGGTATGTTGGGTTCTGTCCTTGCTGATCGACGCTCTGTTGTGACTTTAATTTCTAGAGCTCTAGCTATAGCAGTCGCGGCACAGTAGATGGTCATATGTAAGGACTCCAGAGTGTAGGCATCTGAAACATAAGCCGGCAAAATCCGATTGTTCATGATGTCTAACATGGCACCCAGTTTTTTGGATGAATTAATCTTTGGCAGTGCCGGTCTTCTTAACGGATTGCTTCCATCATACTCCAACACCGCAGCACTCATTTCCGTTGACAATTTCTGATAAAAGGATTCAGTGTTGTCCTGTTGGGCTTCGTCATTTAGCTGTTCCTGTTGTTCTTGGAGCTCAGGTTCCGGTTGTTGCTCAGGTTCAGCAATCGGATTGTTGTTATTGTCAGTGCCTCTGATCTCACGTTCAATTTCCTCTTTGATGCTATTAAGCCGAGCTTCAGGAATTATGCTGTTTCGGAGAATAACTCTATATTGGTCAGCTATTCTCTGCTGGGACAGTTGCATGTGTGGGTACTCCCTGCAAAATTCGGCATGTAGTTGTTGTCTGTAGCCGATCATCTCTCGTCCTAGTTGAGTCACCCTATAAAAAATGCGCATTATTGTCTCGTTCATGGGCACAGTCCATTTCATGCGCTGTCTTGGTCGTCCCGCTTGAATAAGAGCTTGTTGGGGTTCCCGCACAGCATCTTCGGCGGGTATAGCTCTTGGAGTTATCTGACCCTCATGTTGATGTAGTTGTTGTTGCCTGTCTACAGCGATGTCAGCTCTCATGTCGTTGTCTGGTTGTTCTTGAGTCTCTGAGTCTGGCTGTGGCGCAGGTTCTGGGGTTTGTTCATTGTTATCATTGGTACTGCTTATCTCTCGTTCTATTTCCGCTTTGATGATGTTAAGTCGTGAGATTAGTTTATTTCGGAGAATAGCTCTGTATTGATCTGCTATTCTCTGTTGTGACACTTGTAGGTGTGGATATTCCCTACAAAATTCGGCATAAAGCTGTTGTCTATAGCCGATCGTTTCTCGTCCTAGTTCAGTCACCCTATAAAAAATGCGCATTACTGTTTCATTCATGGTTGTTGTCCATTTCTTGCGCTGTCTCGGAAGTCCCGCCTGAGTGAGCGCTGGCTGAGGTTCCTGCGCAGCACCTTCGGAGGGTGGAGGTCTCGTTGTTGTTTGGTTCTCATGTTGTTGTTGGGCTGTAGCTTCTTGTGTGACAGGGGTTCGCCTCCTTAACACTCTGCCACTTGAAGTTTTTGATGTCGAAATGTTGCTCTCCCCAGAATCCGTGGAGCAGACCGCTTCTGCGGTGTGGGATTGTGGACCATGGGTCCTACCCACCTGGGGTACGTTATGTTTTGCAGTCGACATTTCATTATTTAAAAGTTCTCCCCATTTAATCGCTTCCTACGATTGGTTCAGGGAAACCCTGGATCTATTCGTTGCCGGGTCCAGTCGGAAAGCTGAAATAAAGTGGCTCCTAAGGAATTATGTAGGAATTGAGTGTAAGTGGATCAGGGAATAGGAAGGTTTAACAGGTAAAGAAAGGAAATGGTTAAAGGTCAGCGGATAACTGGCGTTGCTGGCTGTACTGTCTACGCATTACAGTAGCGACAAGTATACTGCTGGGTGCAGCACACTGCCGGCCATTATTATTATTATTATTATTATTATTTTGATTTACAAGCCAAACGGCTTCGCACTCCCTCTAGGGAATATTCACTCATACCAGGTACACAAAGGTACCAAAAGTATGAAGCTCTGTGGGAACCCTTTCCATGTTATCGGGTCCTAGGTGACGTGGTCTGCTGTATTTCCCATGAACTTTCGGACGGTTCGCGCGGTTGCTAGGAGAGTAGATTTCTGCATCGGTTTATACAGGTGCTCACTAAGACCCAGTCCCTTGATGTTCTGCAGGAGGTTCCTTGGTATCACTCCAGTTGTTGAGAGTATTATGGGAATCGTTTGGACGCTGTTCATTGCCCATTGTCTTCGGATTTGCACCTCCAGATCTCTGTATTTGGCGATCTTCTCGTTGTATTTTGGTCTTAGGTTGTTGTTGTTAGGTACAGCGATGTCGATTAGTGTAGTTCGCCTAGAAATTTTATCTATTAGTATAATATCTGGTCTATTATGAGCAACTGTTTGATCCGTCAGAACCGTTCGGTCCCAATATAACTTGAACTGGTTGTTCTCAAGAATAGGCTCTGGATTGTATTTGTAATAAGGCACTTTTCTCACCTGTAATAGGTTTAACTTTTCTGCCAACTCTTGATGGAGTATCTTAGCGGCTGAGTCGTGTCTTTCCTTATACTCGGTTGCGGCAAACGCTTGGCATCCTCCAGTTATGTGCTGAATTGTCTCTGATGTTCGACAGCCATATCTGCACTGGTCATTCTCTATTGAGGGATCTCTAATGATGAACTTCCGATAGTTCTTTGTCGGAATAACCTGGTCTTGAATAGCTAACAAGAAGCCCTCCGTTTCCGGAAACATCTGTCCTGAAATCAACCAGTAGTTCGACGCTGAGTTGTCGACATTGTCCTGATTGACCTCATTTGGATGCCGTCCATGAAGGGGCTTCTGAAGCCAGGTTTGTAACTTCTCTTGGTCTGTTTGGTGGTGAGAAGTAATATCTTGTTCTCTCAACTGTAGCGGCGTTGAAACGTCTGCCTCGCATATTGCTCGATGTAGTGTGGAAGAGTCCGCTAACCTGTGGAAATATGAACGTAAGTTTATTATTTGTTGGTCGAGCTGCTTACCAATATCCACCAATCCTCTTCCTCCTTGATGTTTTGGAAGCATTGTACGTTCAATAGTACTCCGAGGGTGATGTTTTTGTGCTTTTGTTATTAGTGTCCTTATTTTTCTTTGCAGGTTTTGGATGTCTGTCCTGCTCCACTTTACAATTCCAAAAGAGTAGCTCAGCGCAGAGCAAGCATACGTACAAATTTCTACTATTTAAATTAGTTCAGGTTTTCAGTTTATTATTATTATTATTATTATGATTTACAAGCCAGACGGCTTCGCACTCCCTTCAGGGAATATTCACTCATACCAGGTACACAAAGGTACCAGAGGTATGAAGCTCTGTGGGAACCCTTTCCATGTTATCGGGTCCTAGGTGACGTGGTCTGCTGTATTTCCCATGAACTTTCGGACGGTTCTCGCGGTTGCTAGGAGAGTTGCTTTCTGCATCGGTTTATACAGATGCTCACTAAGACCCAGTCCCTTGATGTTCTGCAGGAGGTTCTTTGGTATCACTCCAGTTGTTGAGAGTATTATGGGAATCGTTTGGACGCTGTTCATTGCCCATTGTCTTCGGATTTGCACCTCCAGATCTCTGTATTTGGCGATCTTCTCGTTGTATTTTGGTCTTAGGTTGTTGTTGTTAGGTACAGCGATGTCGATTAGTGTAGTTCGCCTAGAAATTTTATTTTATTATTATTATTATTATTATTATTAAGTAACGATCCTGCTCTTTTAGCTCATATATCCTTCAGATATCCAGGAGTCTTGCAGTTTTGATAAAGATGATCCTTCTTTTATTAAAATATTAGGTTTAAAGTGGGATCCCAATTCAGACATTTTTTCCTATTATTATGTTCCCATGGAACGCCCCTGTACCAAACTCAATATTCTCTCTGAAATTAGTAGAATATTTGATCCACTTGGATTCGTTTCTTCTTGCTTGTTACTTGCAAAACGTCTTTTGCAACGTTTATGGGAATCCAAAGTTCCTTGGGATGAGGTTCCGTCCGACGATATTCTCGAAACTTGGACCAAATTCAAAGCCGAATTGCCCAAGCTTGCTGATATCAAAATCCCTCGTTATGTAGGCTCTAATTCGATATCTCGAATTGAACTACATGGATTCTACGATGCTTCGCAGGTCGGATACGCTGGTGTTGTTTACTTTCATGTAGAAGACACATTAAACAATGTCAAAACCTTTCTTATTTGCGCTAAGTGTCGATTTGCGCCATTAAAAACTGTATCAATAGCAAGACTGGAGCTTCTTGCAGCAGTTTTGCTCGCGGATCTAGTAGCATTCGTCAAGGAAATTTATGCTGATCTTGTTATTTTTGACGCCATACATGCTTGGACAGATTCCATGGTCACACTTGCTTGATTGTCTTCTTCTCCTCATAAATGGAAGACATTTGTTGCCAATCGAGTAAGCCACATTTAGGAAATTTTACCTATTGCATCTTGGCACCACGTCTCCTCCAAGTATAATCCAGCAGACTGTGTTAGTCGTGGTCAAACTCCTCAGCAACTTTTGGATACTCCCATCTGGTGGTCAGGCCCAGAAT
The DNA here is from genome assembly GCA_034092305.1 of Diaprepes abbreviatus. Lineage (NCBI taxonomy): Eukaryota > Metazoa > Arthropoda > Insecta > Coleoptera > Curculionidae > Diaprepes > Diaprepes abbreviatus. The sequence goes on along the minus strand of JASJET010000091.1, from coordinate 3,042,659 downwards.
TTTTATCTAAGAATCGAGTTTTCTAGCCGACACAGCCCAATTTTGCGGGTCAATCTGGTTTAGAAATATCCAAGGAAGAAAAACAAATAGTTTTGAACGTTTCGCTTCCTTGCGATGATTTTCTTATTTTACTAGATCGATTTTCTTCATTACCTAAGATACAACGGATCATTGCATATACTCTTCGCTTTATTTCTAATTCAAGGTCAAAACCTAAAGTTAAAGGTCATTTGTCACCTTTCGAGATTGAAGCTTCCCTGCGAGTTATTATAAAACGTGTTCAACGAGATGTGTTTTCGGACATCTTAACGAAGATTTCGCAAAATAGTTTGCTACCGAAACCGTTTCGAAAGCTTGCTCCATTTGTCGATTCAGATGGATTACTTCGAGTAGGAGGTAGGCTGAGGAAGTCTCAAATTTCCTTTGATGTAAAACATCTTATTCTTTTACCAAAATCGCATCGAATAACAGAATTAATTATCGAACATACTCATTGTACGAATTTTCATCCAGGATTTAAAACTTTGCATTATTTGTTACTTCAACAGTTTTGGATTTTATCACCGCGAAGTGCAATTTATAAATGTCTCTCAAAATGTATTCGATGCTTTCGATGTGAACCAAAATCATATAATCCCTTCATGGCAGACTTACCAGCTCTCGGAATTTCTCAAATTAAAGCATTTTCTTCTATTTGTCTAAATTTTGCTGGACCTTTTTCACTCTTGATGAGCAAACATCGAGGTGCTAAAACCTTTAAAGGTTACGTTTGCGTTTTTGTTTGTACTTCCACTAAGGCTATTCATTTGGAGGTTACATTAGACCTTAGTTCTGAATCATTTTTAGCTGCCTTCAGACGTTTCGTCGCCCGTCGTGGCAAATGCGTCACTAGTGACCAAGGTACAAATTTTAAGGGTGCATACAGCCAACTTCTTGTTTTGGCGCAAGGTGCTGCTCAAAAATTGTCAATTACTTGGAACTTCAATCCTCCGGGCTCTCTACATTTCAATGGACTAGCAGAGGCCGGCGTTAAGTCTTTCAAGAGTCATTTTTACCGTGTCTTAGGAACTCAAATATTGTCTTATGAAGAATTCTACACATTATTAAACCAGATTGAATCTCTATTAAATTCACGTCCTTTATGCGCAATTAGTGCGTGCCGATCCAAATGACTTTCAGCCTCTTACTCCCGGTCATTTTTTGATTCAAGAGCCTTTAAACAGTTCTATCCCTGATCCAGATCTCAGCTCTATAAATTTAAATAGGTTAAATCGTTGGCAGCTTATTCAGCGCCTTCAGGGTGATTTTTGGAAACGGTGGTCTCAAGAGTATATGCATTTTCTCCAAGAGAGGCACAAATGGACTCAGCCATCTCCTCCTATTAATGAGGGCGCTCTTGTCCTAATTAAAAATGAGCAAAATCCACCCCTTCGATGGGAAATGGGTAGAATACTTAAATGACATCCGGGACAAGACGGTGTGGTTCGCGTAGTTACGCTTAAAACGATCCACGGTGATATGCAACGACCTGTGGTCAAAATTTGCCCATTACCTAGCAACTAAAATCTTATTTTTGCAATGCAACATTATTTTTATTTTCTTTTTTCTTTAAGTTATTTTAAAATGATTTTTCATAACTGTTTTATTTTCCTCTATTTTACTAGGTTTAAAAACATTCGTTTTTGGTGGGATGAATGTTCAGGAATCTAAGTTATTTTATTTTTTTGGGCGATAAATTATTTAATTATTCCAATTAGGGATTTATGTGACATAATAATGCAGTATAAAATTACACTTCAATTTGTGTCGCTTTTATTAGGAATATTCTTATTTTCAGTATATTTTTTTTATTGTATTTTTCTTGACTTTTTTGCTGCGCACAAGTCGCATAGCCAATCCAAGCGAATTGGTCATATACAGTCAACTCACGCTCTGAGTAGGGTCGAGTACGGTATCGTTCTTCCGGTCGGCATCGTGGCAAAATAAGCAATTAATTTTAGAGACAATTTCTGCGAACCTTAAAGTGCGGGAAGAAACTAGGTGAATTGAGTAGCCTTGCGAACACCAGCAAGAGGGTACCCTCAGGATTAAGATTGTGCCCTATTGACCGTACGGAAAGGTAAGCGATTTGTGCAAGTTTTTCATTTTCTCTTTTTTCTACCAATTCAAAAATACAGTCCACCACATTTTTCATATTTTCCGCGTCACTCACATTCATCAGCATCATCGTTTTCTTCTTCTTCTTCTTGTTTTTCTAGAATTTTGGAAACGTAGGCAGAGGATTTTGTGTTGTTGTACGGTGTGAGACAGTTTGATTTTTATATGTAATTGTGCTTGTACTTGAGCTGGAAGCTAATGAAGGGGGAGGTGTTGTCGAATCTGTTGTAATATCTGCTAATATGTCCAATTTGGATTTTTTACTGCTGCCGCTGCCGCTAGCTCTTCCTGGATTTTCTTCATTTTCTATTGATTTATAATTTCGTTTCTTAGATTGAAGATAATTATTATTATCACTAGTTTCACTAGTTATAATAATTTCCTGATTTTCTTCAATGTAGTTTATTTTTAAATTCGGCATACGAATTCTAATTGTCTTGATAGTTAAAGCGGCCTCACTGTCGCTATCAATTTCCATAGAGGAGAAGTTCATTTTTTGAAGTTGAAACTATTTTTTTTAAACTTAAAAAACTCTGAAGTTGTAACTTTTTTTTCGATGTTAGAACTAATCATATCTTAATCAGACTAAAATAAAACTTTATAAATGCACACTTTCATTTTGTTTTGGAATGAAATCTATTAAGTCATAATATGGTAGTTTGAATGTACAATGGTCAACAAAATTCTTTTTGAAAAGGCTAGTATTTTTGTATATTTTACTGTATAAATGTATACGTTTGCTTTGCAGTATATTTTATTAAATCTAAATTGAAAGAAAACCACTTAAAAGTATGTTCTTTTGGAATAAAAGTAATTAACGACAAAAAAAAGTTAAATATACAATAGCCACAAAATTATTTTAAAAACCTAGTGTTTTGCATTGTTTAACATATATAACTGTATACTTTTTGTTTAACAGTATATTTTGTTAGAGTTACTTAATATTTTTTAAGACGTTCTTAATGGCATTGAGTGCATTTTAGAATAAGAATGCAATTATGTTCTTATTTGGTTTACTTAATAGCTTATCTTTAATTGACTGTCATTAATTCCATTTTAGGTTTTGCAATAAAAAATGCAATTAAATTCTTTTCGGTGAGTTTAATGAGTTATATTCCATATATGTTTTATGCTTATTTAATGGTTTATTAACCATATACGTTTTTATGATTTCATAATGGTTTATCGACCATATACGTTTCATTGCATATATAGACGTCTTAAATTTATACTGATAAACAAAACATCGTTAAATCTGTATACTTTTACTCTTGGTATATTAATAATAAGATATTAACTTCTGTTTGCTATTATATTGAAAATATTATACTGATATGTGACTACTCCATTTCCAAATTGAAAGTCAAAAATAGGTGCATAGTTTTATGACTTGCATTTTAAAATGCATTTATATTTATACTGGCAAACAAATTATAATCATATTTGTATTATATTCCATATCTACCTTTATTAATTCGTGAGGTTTGTTACAAAACATCGGTTGGCTATTGTATTTAAAAAAATAATAATTTAAACTATCAGGGAACCAAGCAAAATATACAGAAAAAAACTTTCGATATTTAAAACAGTTCAGTTGTGTTGTGATATTCGAGCTTTAACTTACAGAAAAAAAAAGTATGTCTAATATTCCATCAACAATACTTGTTCAGTCTACGGACAAATATAATTTTCCACCAGAGATGCTATTAGTGGTAATGAAAGAATTATTTAGGTAAGTAAAAAAGATGTGATTTTTAATAGTTTTTTAATTGTTGATTTATTTTTTTTCTAACTTTAAAAATAGATATTAATATTTTTTGACTTATGTACTTAATTTTGATTTAAATTTTGTCACGGTTAAAAATTTATCTTAAATTTACTATGGTTAATTTGGTTCATTTTACCTTCTTTTTGCTAATATTCACGTTTTGTTCAGCGCTATATCATTGTTATTAAGCATTTCTCATTTCTCCTTCGTATAACAGCCTCATATTCGTTGCATTTTTGGAGTCCTATTGCTTTTCGAGCCATTCCAAATTTCACTCTCTTGCAAATTTTCTTCCCAACTTAATTATTTTCTTTATCTTTCAGTAATTGGCCTATAAGAAATAGAGCCCTAATTAAAATTCTTTCATAACTTGTATTTTTAGGTCGGCAACTCTACGTCACTGTTTTAGGTTGTTTATATTTAAATAGAATGTTTTTATTTACATTTTTTATAAGATATCTTTTTTTCTGCTGATTATTTCAAATTAAATTGTTACATTTATCTATCATGGTCACAGTTTTCCGAACTTTAATTTGTAGTATTTTCTAGGATTTCTTTACCTTTTCTTGGGGTTATGTGACCTTTTCAGTTGACGTTTAGGCAAATTTGCATTCTTTTAGGTCGTTGCATTTTGGGGGGAAATTTGGGCGAGTAACTAATACCGTGTTGCTAATGGCTGAGGGAAAATTCTTATTTCCTATTTTAGGGATCAACAATGAAGTTTTATTTCATTTTGAGTAGAAAATGTCAACGACTTATTAGTTAACAATGCTGTTTAAGCCCAATATTTTGAGCTGTCATTTCTTTTGTGGAATTGCTACTTGTTATAAGGTCCCTTTTGTCTCGCGCCCTATGTTGAGGGAAAAAGAATTTTAAATAGGGCTGTATTTCTTATAGGCAAATTACTGAAATTACTGAAAGATAAAGAAAATAAACAACAAAGATTTTAAAATTAATTTTGCTTTTTTTTCTTTTTTAGTTTTGGTGTAAAAAAATCGAATTGAATGGAAATAGAGTTTTTATCCTTTTAAATTTTACGTCAAAATTGGGAACGCTTCAAAAAAAATTTGACAACTTGCCAATACAATATATTAAGACGAAAATTGAAACGGATCACGATTTAAAATTATTCGAACCGGCATATGAAAAATATACTTTTAATGTACAAGAAAAAGAATTAGAAGAAGAAGTTCTAATGATGGATGAGGAACAAATCAAATTTTTATTACCATCGACAAGTCAACCATCGACAAGTCAACCGTTGTCTCAAGTACTACAACAAAAGAAACAACAACCACTAGAAAAAAAGAAAAATGCGAGTTCACCCTTTTAAAAAACGGTCCTTCCAGGTCCAAATGAGGATGTTATCGATCTGGAGAATGAAACCAACGATAGATTCCAAGAAAGCCAGATATCTGATGAGGAATTTCAATTTTTTTTAGTAATCGATTGAAAACTTGTCATTGATGTTTTTCTTTATTTAGATTTTGTATTATTTTTTTTCTTTAATTGACGACGGCGACGATGATGATGACGACGACGATGTTGTCCTTGTGATTTATTTTTTTGATTTTTCTTTGTTTAATAGCACGTTTTCTTCTCTTTTTTGGTATTGATATTATTGTCATATTTTCCCTATATGTGACTAAGCTATTCCAACGTAACTTATAAACTAACTTATTTAAGCATTGTTACAATGTATAAATATCATATTATTTTTTTAAATGCTACCACTGCCGCTGCTGGTGTCTGAAAAGGATGAATTCAATTTTATTTTTTTACCACTTTCCATTTCTTTATCATTGTTAAAGTCCAATTTACGTTTAATTGCCTTATTGACTTGTGCTGGTTGTTGTTGTTGTCGGGATAAATTTAATAAATTCTGTTCTATTTCATTTTCAACTAATTTTCTTTTTTTATTAGTATTCATATTTTCATTTAATTCGAGTTTTCTTTTTTTCCCTGTAATGAAACTAGAAATAGAAGCTGCCGAATTTAACATTTTTTGTTTTATTTTATTTCCATGGTAATTATCGATATGTTTCGCCTTTTGTTCTTTTTTTGGAATTTTCCTCTTTTTCTGTTGTTGTGAAACATTTTTCCTGCTTTTTTGTTTTACTTTCCCATTGAGATTTGGCATTTTTTCCAGTAATGCTTCCATTCGTTTTAAATAATATTGCATAATTTTTATACTTTCATTCATTATGTTTACACTTTGTTTGATAGAAGCACTATTACTATTATTTGTGTAACACGTTTGGCCTATACCTGAAGACTGATTTGATTTCATTTTATTGCCCATGCCCAATTTAATTTTACTATGCATAGCTGCTGATATGCCAGCTGCAGCAAATTTCTCTTTCCATGAAGCATCTGAAGAAGTAATTCGATTTAAAGCTTTTCTTAATAGAATTCCATCTGCTTGATGTCGATCAGGTAATTTTTTGTTCTTAGAATAGGCTATATCATGTTCTTGACACGCTTCATCTAATGGATTTATTCCTTGATCACCACATAATAAACGTTTTTCCAACTTTGTACCTGATCCACAATAATTATATCCCGGTAAATGTAATTCAAATGGTAATTTATTAATTAAAGAATTTATAAGACCATCTCCCTTAATTTCTCTTTGATTATCGTAATTTACGTAATACTTCATTTTTTTTGTCGTGATACATCAACGAATAAAGACAAATTATAATTTTTTTTAACTAGTCTTAAATATGTTCTTATATCATTAATATGAAGAAAATTGTTAAACAAAAAACGACACTAAAAGTTAACAATCATGATAAAACTAAAAGCAACAAGATTAAACATAGTAAATTGTTTCCATCGACTATACGATGCATCATAACGGGTCCTTCATATTGTGGAAAAACCAATGTAATGATTAGTTTACTGGAACATCCTAATGGACTAAAATTGGCAAATGTTTATCTATATTCAAAATCTCTATACCAACCTAAATATATTTTTTTGGCGAAATTGCTAAAGCCAATTAAGGGTATTGGTTATTATGCATTCAATAATAATGAAATAATAATACCACCTTCTAAAGCAACAAGTAATTCTATTTTTATTTTTGATGACGTTGCATGTGATAAACAAGATGTTATTCGGGAGTATTTTAGTATGGGACGTCATAATAATATTGATTGTTTCTATCTTTGTCAAACGTATGCAAAAATACCGAAACATCTAATAAGAAATAATGCCAATGTACTAATTCTATTCAAACAAGATGATTTAAATTTACGACATATATATATATATATATATATATATATATATATATATATATATATATATATATATATATATATATATATATATACAGATCATATTGGTACAGATATGTCATTTGACTGTTTTAAAAAAATATGTGCCTATTGTTGGAGAGAACCATTTGGGTTTTTATCTATTTTTAAGGATAATAACATCCACGATGGACGCTATCGATATTTTCTTGATAATTATATACATGTTTAATTTTAAGCTAAAAATATTATTTAGCTTTTAAACATTGTCTGCTTAGGAACTCAACAGCAAAGAAACCAAAAAAAAAAAAAATGTTCCAACTGTATATACAAAAGATGATGCAAAAAACTATGCAAACATTCTCTTTAAATCAAATGCTATAAATAAAAATTTAATTCGAAATAAAAATGTAAAATATAAAAAAATTATTGTACCTTTATTAGAAAATAAAGCAGAACCAAGAATAGGTGAAGGTCTACTACTTATGGGAACTTCAAATAATCCGATTGATTATGTACATTGGGATGATCCAAATGAGCTTGTCGAACGATTACAGTTGTTACTCGCTTCCGAGGTAGCCGGCAATACAGGTCATAGACACGAAATTAATTCCATTATTGAAGAATTACGTGAAGTAAATATTATCGTATAATAATGTCCAAATTTGTTACCGACATAAAACGACAAATAGTTGAAGAAATTCACAAACCAGCTCGAAAGAACTTTCAACGACGAAAAGTTATCATAAAGTCTTTACTAGACTTAATGGAAGCCGATTTGGTCGATATAAAGGAGTATGAAAAGGAAAATAATGGTTATAAATACATTTTGGTTGTCATTAATTGTTTTTCAAAATATGAATGGGCCTATGGACTAAAAACAAAAACTGCTAAAGAAGTAGCCAAAAAACTCGAAAATGTATTCAAAATACAAACTCCTATTCACCTATGTACGGACTCTGGTGGTGAATTTCTGGGCAAAGAAGTTCAAAATTTAGTGAAAAAATACAATGTTAAACATTATGTTGTGGACAGTGAGAAAAAAATTTGGATTGTTGAATGTGTCAATAGAACCCTAAAAGTAAAATGTGGAAAGAATTTAGTATTCAAGGTTCATATAAATGGATTGAAACATAGAACAACAACTTAAGCCATCGGAGGTGACAAAAAAACATGAAAAATTTCTACCGAACACAACTTATAATAGAATTAAAATGACATTTAAACCAAAATTTGCATTTGGCGATCATGTACGTATTTCGAAATTTAGAGGTGCTTTTGATAAACACTATCAACCAAATTTGTCTACTGAAATATTTACCATAAAAACAGTTCAACTTACCAATCCTGTAATTTATCTACTTCAAGACAACCAACTTCAATATATCAAAGGAGGATTGTACGAACTTCAGTTGCAAAAAGTTAAACATCCCGATATTTATCTAGTTGAAAAAGTATTAAAACGTAAGGGCAATAAAGTGTTTGTTAAATGGTTAGGTTTTGAAAATAAACATAATAGTTGGATAGATAAAAATAATGTTAAATAATTATATATATTTTATATCATGTAAAAAGAAAAATAAAATGTTTTTTATTCTGATAATAAAATCATAGCCATTATACTATTTATACCATAAATATGATTTATCAAACAATTTTTACAATATCCTAAAATTTTAATTCTAGGTTTAAAATAATAATGTACATATTCTTTTACTTGGCATTTACAAATTTTACATATAAAACTAAATTCAGTAAAATGTAATAAATTGTTTTTTGCTAGTGGTAAATTTTCCATTTTTTCTCTATTTTCTCTAGTTATTGTTTCTTTCTCTTCTATCTTGTCGTCTCCAGCTATTACTTTCAGATGTTGCTGCTCCATCTATTGTAGAATAGACAAATTTAATAACTGTATGTTTACAACCGTGATGATTTACAATTTCCTTTTGATAAGTACAAGGTATACAGTTTTCATTAAATAAGTCTGTTTGTCCTTTACATTTAGGGCATACATATTTAACTGGGACAGGTATCTCTCTCTCTTGTCTTTAAAACTATACAAATTAAAATGTGATTTTTTCATTTGTAACAAAGGTTTTATACAAAGAGGACATTTTTCTTGTGACGCCTACGTCCATCTACACAAACTCGCCAATCCATACGATTATAATGAACAAAGCATGGTAATTTTATTCGAAGTTCAAATTTTTCTCTCTATTTTATAGGAAGTTTTCCTCATATATTTAATACTGCCATACTGTCTACATATTTTTGAAAAAAGTCAATTGGTAGACATTTTAACTCATCAGAACTACAGTCTTCAATATTTTTATATCCGTTCAAAAATTCCATTCTTCTTCTTTTTCTAAAAAAGGACGAAAAATGTGACATCATAACCATTATAAAAGATTCGTAAATTTTAATATTTTATTCATTTTAAAAATATCACTCGAATATTGTAGTCGCACACACACACATACAGCAGAAATGTTATGAAATTGTATCTATTCAATTATAATAATTACTTTAATTGGTATTGGTATAAATGCCACTTCTTGTGACACCCATAAACAAACGTATGAGTATCTCAAAGATGACTACGACTCTTTATATAACACAAGCTTAGCACTATATCAAGAATGTAGTTCTGAACTAGATAAATATATTGATTTATTCGACAATGAATTAATGGTCAATGACTTATGGTTGGAAAATCTTCAAGAATGTGAAAACCAACAAGAAAATCTAACCAATTCACAGAACTATACAAATCAAATGAAACTGCAAAGGGAAAATGTTGAACTGGAATCAATTTTACTTTTACAACAGAAAAAAAATCAAATTTGTGAAAACAAACTTTCAATAGCTTTTTTTAGTAGCAGAAAAAGATGAAGAAATCGCAAATTGGCGAAGCAAAATATCTGGTTTAACACATGATCTGTATGATCTAAACAATGATTTTAAACAGTGTCAAGAAAATCTACAATTTCAACTAAAAGAAAAAAACAAAATTTTTACAAATCTCAATGATTGCCTGGAAAGAGAACTCATTCTAGATCAAAAAAATAAATATGTAGTTAAACTGACAAGTTGCCGAAAAAATGTAAGGAAACTAAAAGAAAAAAGAAGCCCTAATTATTATTATGTATTAACTCAAAAAAATTTTTTTTTTTATTTCTATTATCGAAAAATTAACATTTGTTCTAAGTTCTAAGAAATTTTTTCAATAAAAACAATTTTTTTTACCATCTATTTGTGTGTTTTTAATATGTCTCAACTTATTCCAATTTGTTTCAACGTGTCCGTTAACAAGAAAAGACAATTATAAAACAGATATTAGTCAAATTACGCCATTTAACAACTTTTTACGTTATGGCGAAGGTTGCTCGCATCAATATATACTGCTTCTGCTTTCTTGATATTATGGTGGACGCTATAAAAATTATAAAGCTTATAAGCTTTTACGCCATAGTCAAGGCTTAGGCTTTCTTAGGCAACCAAAATATCAATATTTATGGTGAATGCGCAAAGTAAAAGAAATATTTATTTTTGACATTCATGGTGAATGCAACCTAAAACTTCACAACTCTGGTTAAAGAACTTGGTCAAGTCTGCTCTTCACCTGCGAAGACATACTTCCATTTATAGAAATGTGAATGATTTCTTAAGCATCTTCCAAATATAGCCTTCGGCTCAAGAACTCGACCACGTCTGTTCTTGGCCGAAGACCCCCATATTTAGTAGACTGCTGAAGAATACTTCTTCAGACTGAAGAAGTAAAAGAATATTCCTTATATGGATATACGGACGGAACATGCCATCAAGAGTATTACCATATATGGAAAGACCATATCTGGTCTTTGCAGAAGAACACTTCTTCGGGCTGAAGAAGTAAAAGAATACCTCCTTATATGGAAATACAGATGGAACATGCCATCGAGAGTATTACCATATATGGAGATGCAGATGGAACATGCTATCGAGAGTAACATTGGGCCCAAAACCCCGCCATCTATACTACTGATAATAACCTTGGTCGGTGTGTGCAAGGTACGCGGAAAACTGTGTATGACTCAACAATTGTTATTAAAGATGTACTCAAAAACCAACTTGAAGGTTACGTACGCAAGGAATTAATTGAAGCGTCTCAAAAACTTAAAACATACGTTGATAGTAGTGTTGTCCCTGACTTGCATAGGTATTACATGTGTTAATATTTGACAAATCATGGCATATGTTTGTGAAAATTGCGGTTCTAAGTTTACTAATAGTTATAATATGAGACGTCATAAAAGAGAATTGTGTGCGTCGAGATTTAATGAAGTGCCTGGAGGAAAACGGCTCCGAATTGAAGAGTATACATCGGTGAATCCGGTAATTAATTGCGACACATGTAATGTAGATGTTCCAATAAATCATATGTGAGCGCATAAACGAACACGACAACATAAAAATAATTCATGTTTGCCGATATGTCATGGTGTGCAACTCGTTGAATGTGCCTTCAAAAGGTGAATTGCAACCTATCGGGTTAGCAGTGATATGGAGCATTCCGATTACGTAATATTCTTTGCAGACGTTAGATCAAAGGTGGTGGAACTTCTTAATAATTTATTACGTGTGCATCATGCTTTAAAAGTTAACATGACAGCTGTTGGCGAGTACATGCTTTCATAACAAGAAATATTCAGTGAGAAAACCTTCAACATTGCTAATCAAATAATTAATGTAGAAAGTGCCGTTTACCATTCTTTCACCGAATTTATAAAAACGCAGGCGACAGAGTTCCAGGAAAAAGATTCAGGTATGGAAAAATCAAAACCCGATATATTAAACTGATTTTTATATATTTGTTTTCTTGTTATAGGATGGGCTCTTGTGCGAATTTTATACTTGGAAGTTAGTATCAATAAGTATATGCCTATGGATGGCTCATCATACATCAAGTTGCCGTGTTCTATTGAAAAGAAAGGAGCTGTCGTCAATGTGATTAACCAGGACGAATTTTGCTTTGCGTGGGCTGTAACATCAGCATTGTTTCCTCCAACAGCAGCGCCTTCACAAAAGACATCCTACCCCCATTTTTCTAGAGTGCTCAATTTAACAGGTATGGATTTTCCAGTAAAATTACGTGACATTAAAAAATTTGAGGAAAGGAACAAAATATCAATTAACGTATACGGTCTGGAATCTAAATATGAAAATAATGAAGTAATACATGAAGTTATTGGTCCACTGAGGTATGCGTCAAAAAAGTTGGATAGACATATAAATTTATTGTTAATTACAAAAGACTGTAGTAGTAAAGATGGCGGTGAACATTTTTGTGATACGACTTGTTCAAAGAGTCGTTATGTTGGATTCGCGATTTATCACGTTTAGTTTCAAGTTAAATTAGTTGTCAACAACATAAAATATATTTCTGTGATGGTTGTCTCATTTATTTTAGTACACCGTCAGCTTTGTCTTTACATCAAAACCACGATTGTAACCACATTTTCACGCAAACACCCTCAGTGGATTTAAAAATCGATAAATTTGGAAAGAGTGTGCCGGAAAATATTTTAAAATTCGAGGGTACAGAAAAGTAAATGCGCGTTCTATTCGTGGTTTATGCAGATTTCGAATCTGTTTTAAAACCCGTTGAAACGGTACTACTAAACCCACAAAATTCTTACACTGTAAAAAGTTTTAAACATGAACCATATATTTTTGCTTATTTAATTAAATGCTCTTTTGACGACTTACTTTCGAAATTTGAGCTATTTAGGGGGAATAATGCAGCTCAAGTCTTTGTGGATCATATCGAGTGTGATTTAAGGGCTCTATATAACACATATTTAAAAGACATTAAGCCTATGAAACAGTTAACGCCTGAAGAAAAAAGTGGAGTTTAATGATGCTAAAATATGTGGTATATGTGAAGGCCCTTTTGAAGACGGTGAGATTAAAGTACGAGACCACTGTCACATAACTGGTGCAAAAAGATTTGGTGCTGCACATTCCGTTTGTAATTTAAATTATAAATTACCCTCTTTTATCCCTATAATATTTCATAACCTAAGAGGCTACGACAGCCATTTATTTATAAAAGAGTTATGTAAATATGGGGATAAAATTGGTGTTTTGGCTCAAAGTAAAGAAAGGTACATATCCTTTACCAAAAGCATTTATGTGCACGATTATTTTGATAGTAAATATGGAAAAGTCAAGAGGAAATATTTAAAGTTGCGATTCATTGACAGTTTTAAATTTCTGTCAACGTCTTTTGAAAATTTAGGCTGCGGTTTAAATGATGACGATTTTATTGAAACGCGGAAACATTTTTCAAATATCGACCAATTAAGTTTGATGCGTCAAAAGGATGTTTTTCCCTATAGCTTTATTGACTCTATAGAAAAAATGAAAAATACTTGTCTTCCAAGTAAAGATCAATTTTATGATAATTCACGGGAAGAACACATTAGTGATGAACGCTATAGAAGAGCAAAAGAAGTATGGTGCTTGTTTGGATGTAAAAGTTTGGGGGACTATTCAGACGCGTATTTAAAATCAGATGTGTTGCTATTGTGTGATGTTTTTTAGCAATTTCGGAATAATTGTTTAAAATTCGATAAATTGGATCCAGCACACTACTATACCCTTCCAAGTTTATCATTTGATTGTATTCTGCGTATAACTAAGGTAGAGTTAGAGCTCTTAACTGATATAGACATGATACATTTTTTTAAGAAAGGTATACGCGGCGGCATAAGCCAGTGTACAGAAAGGAAGCACATCGCCAATAATATTTTTACCAGACTATGACCCAACAAAACCTTCTTCATTTATAACATACCTTGATGCTACAAATCTATATTGTCATCGTATGTCACGAGCATTACCATATGGTGGTTTTCGATGGTTAATCGAGCGCGAAATTCTCGATTTAAATATTATGGCTGTTGGTGATGATATTTTACATGGCTACGTTTTGGAAGTGGATGTACATTATCCGACTGAGTTGCATGATGCACATTCTGATCTTTCATTTCTAGTAGAAAATATCATACCGCCAACAGAAAACGCCAAGTTACCAAAATTAATTCTTAATGTACAACATAAAAGAAAATACATTGTACACTATAGAACTTTAAAACAAGCCATCGCCAACGGCTTAGTGGTAATGCAAACTCATCGAGTATTACAGTTTAGGCAATCAAAATGGCCAAAATCGTATATTGATTTTAATACCAATTTACGTAACAAGGCCACCACAAAATTTGCGAAGGGCACTTTTAAATTAAAAAATAACTCGATTTTTGGTAAAACTACGGAAAATGTGGAAAATCGAAAAGATATAAAATTAGTAACACATTGGGATAACAGTGTAGGTAGAAATAGAGCTAGAGCACTAATGTCCCGCCCTAATTTCAATAGTAGCTCGATATTTACCGAGAACTTTGTTGCTATACATATGAATAAAGTTAAAATATTGTACAATAAACCAATTTATATAGGATTTTCCATATTAGATATATCAAAGTCTAATAAACGATTCTTATTAAAATTTAATAAAGTTTGGCGATGATGCTTCGTTAGTTTACACCGATACTGACTCGCTTATATTAAAAGTGTATACGGAAAACTTTTATCAAACCATATCAGAAAACTCCGAAAAATTTGATACATCAAATTACCCCGAAATAAATAATTTTATCATAATTAAAATTAATTCTGTAGTTGGTAGAATGAAAGATGAGTTTCCTGGTGACCCGATAACAAGTTTTTATGGTACCGGCGCGAAGGCTTATTATGTAAAGTCCATTAATAATGAATTAAAAAAAAGCCAAAGGTATCAAAAACTGTGTAATCGAGAAAGACCTTCATCAGGGAGACTACCAAAGAATTGTTGAACGGGGTGGTTTGATATAAAGAAAGATGAAGGCATTTATAAAGTAGCATTATCACATAGCGGTGATAAACGTTATGTAATTCCCAATTCAACCAAAACTCTACCTTGGGGACATGCAGACATAGATTTTTACAAAACAGATCCGGAAGAAAATTTGACAAATTTAGTCATTGTGTTGGAATCATTTTTGAGTCAGGATAGCACGTAATCTGGAAAATCCATATTTCATTATTTGTATTGTTTTTATTATTTCTATTGAACATACAACATTAATATGTAACAGTAGTATTGTAATTTTTTTTTAAATAAAAAACATGTATTTATTACTTGATTGCTTTTTATTGAACCTTTATTTTAAAATTATAAATATAATGAAGTGTCGCCAAATAATAAACGGTAAAAGTTATTGTTGAATTAAGTTCATCACGCAGTTCGTCTTGCCTACGTTCATATATTGCAATAACAGTATCATCAATGTATCCTCTAAGTTCTTGACCGGTTTCAATTAATTTCTTGCATACGTAACCTTCAGGTTGGTTTCTGAATATATCTTTAATAACAATTGTTGAGTCATGTAAAGATTACTGAGTATCTTGCATACACTGAGCAAGGTTATTATCAACATAATTTCGTGTGGGGGCATCGTCTCCTTCAAGAGGTTCCGCTAAATAGCACAATCTTTTGCTTCCCATGTCGTAATCTCCATTAGGTGTAAGTTTAAAATCTATTCCTGAAGGACTTCGCATAAAGTTAAAATCCTTAAATTTTCATTTGCCACCGAACTTATCAATAGTGTTTACTTCTGACATTGTTATGTGAGACTGATTTGAAACCATTACATTTAACCCTAATATATGGTTCTATTTCATTAATAAACAGACTCTGCAGAAAAATATGGATTGACCAACGTATTTTAGATGATGTTTAATAACTACACATACAGATTCATTTTATTATTGTTTTATTGGAAAAAAAATTAAAATATAACAAAAGATTGACTTTACTTTTTATTATTAAAAAAATAAAAAATATAACAAACCAAAAAAATAAAAAAATAAAGAAATTAGATACATAAGTTAATTTCTTCTGTACAGGTAAGCTTCTTCTATGTCCCAATTTCTTCTCTGGATGGCACGTTCATTAATGTCCTTGAACTGATAGTAAACTAGTCCACAAAAGCCGCATTGTACAAATTTAACCCTGAGAAGTTCAATGTAGTTGAAATCGTACGTAAGATCATTCCGCCAGCAGATACCTTATCTTTTACAATGATGACAAGTTAAACAAAAATCTTTTGGTATATGCCTGTATGTTTTGGCTGCTTCATCAGTTGGCAACATGATGTTTGAATATGTTGTACTCTTCAAAGTCTGTACTCTATTTATGTGTAACTTTTTAAAATAACCTTGACAGGACCAAAAAAAAATCCTTGAAAATTACAACCTCGAAAACGACCCTGGTATTGATGGGTACTTTGACCTTGACCTTGGCCTTACATCTGACAAGTTTAGTACTATATTTATATGTTACTCTTTAAAATAATCTCGACAGGGACAAAAAAATCCATGAAAATTACAACCTTGAAAACGACCCTGGTATTGCCGGTTACGTCGGCCTTGGTCTTGGCCTTGCATCTGACAAGTTTAAATATTATACTTAATGCATCGAACAAAAGGAATAAAGGTGGTGTAGTGGGCGAAATAGGCATAAAAGCAGACTTGCCAGCTCCAACTTTTCACAGTTCGTCAGAACACAGTTCAGTTCAGTGCTAAAGTAAAAGTGTAAGTGAAAAGTAGCCAAGATGTCTTCCAAACGACAAAGTGTTGCAGCACTTTTGGATATTCTTGAAGTAAGTTGTGGTTCCCAACAAGAAATGTTGGAAAACATTAGTGGACTAGAAGTCTTAACTCCGGGGGTACTCGAGGATTGACACCGAGAGAAAGACGATGCTGAAGCAGACAAGGCGCTCAACGATGGTAGTGATGAGGAATTGCTGAGGTCGGCGGCAGACTTTCTCAAAACATGGACAGAGGAGAAGGAGCCGAAGATCAACGTTATTAGTGATGTGGTGGTTCGTAAAGCTTCGCGACCAAATCGGGCATCTTCTCCGAACGCTTCCAAGTTGAAGAAGCTTCTGACTATGCGGAAGTCGGAAATCGCCGATAAAAAAAACTTTTATTCGGCGATTAAAGGTGTGGGGCAGGGAAATAAGAAGTTTAACTTTAAGCGTCGCTTTACCAATGTTCCATTACCTGACTTTCTGGAAACATTACCACAAGAGCCGTGGTTCGTAGAAGAGGAAGTAATCGAAGGCCTCGATGGTCCAACGCCACCAACACCGGCCAGTTTAGAACAAGAAGTAGTGTCGGAGGTAAAGTCTTCCCCAGCGCCACTGTCACTGATATTGGGATGCCGCAAACCTATGAAGAAGCGGTTTAAGCAGTGTTTTGAAGGTGATGAAGTTTCTGCTGCTTCGTCGTCATCATCTTCATCACCAAACGAAACCGCTTCTTCTTTAATATGCTCTGAGACATCTCAACCGGAGTGGGTTGAAGACTTTACCAACTCGCAGAAGAGGAACCTCTCGGACATGTTTTGGATGAAAAAAAAAACAGTGAAAAAAGTAAGTGCGTGTGAGAGTAAAATTTTAGAACTGGAAAGACAATTAGAACTAAAAAAGATGGAATGTGCGCGATATAAAAGACAATTAGCCGACTTTAATAGATTTTGTAGTAGGTGTTAAGTAGTTGTAGGTATTAGCTTTTAATTTATAGTATTAAGTTTGTATATATATATATATATATATATATATATATATATATATATATATATATATATATATATATATATACAGGTCTGGAAAATCGCAACCAGAAACCCGACGTTTCTTAAGTATGATAAAGAAAATACTATATTATTTTCAAATCGGAATGAGACAGAAGATAAGCATCTCGTAAGCATCGACATACGTGTAAATTACCAGTTTGGCCCTTGGATGAGGGGTAATACAATGCTGGCGCGGTGAGAGCGGGCGGCAGCATACGCCACGCCCTAGGACAACAAGAGCATTCCAAGTTATTTGCTTTCAATCGGGCCGTCGAAACGTAAGTACCGTGTTTCGCGCTAAATTTTTTTGTTACAATGGAAGTTTATTCCACGGAACAAAAAGAGCAGATTATTAAGTGGTACACTATTCTGGTAAATAATCAGCAGATTTGTATTTACGTGCGAAAATCATCCTGTTCCTTGAAAATTTAGAATTTCGGAAATTATTAAAAAATTTGGGACAATCGGTTGTCTAAAAATTTGTAAAAAATGCACTGATAATAATGAGGAGCAACCGGTTCCTCAAATTACTGAAGAACGAGCAAATCGGGAGACTGACGTTAGTTGTTTGGCAGAAGTTAATTTTCCGTGTAATAGTATCGTAATTGCCTAAGAACTTGATATGAACGCTCGAACAGTTCGGAATATTTTAGAGCGGAACAAATATCGCTGTTACAAATTGCGAATAACTCAAGAAATTTTTCCGAAAGACCAGGAAACACGTGTTACTTTTATTTTTTACCAGAATAATAGTTTATTTTTGAGAATGATTTTTAGTTTTAAAGTGGTCTGTTAGCTTAATTACTTAGAAATTACCGTTGCGTTTCACTAATATTTTTTATTAGAATAAATGTTTATTTTGTAACAAAAATATCAATTTTCTTTACGCTCAACGGCCAACAAAACAATTTTTTTGTATTTTGACTATTTGATGTATTTAAAACAATCAATGTATCAAATAGTCATTAAATATTCCAAATTCCGTCGATTACGTTATAAGTTTAGACGAAAAGTAACTACACCCTCTCATTCGTTTCAAGGTACTGCTCGTCTTTTTGTCGCACTGCGCGGGTGTAATATTGCGGTAGGCGTTCCCTACGATCTATGAACTAACCTGAAACAAGTTAGATGGGCTTAGTGGGTTAGAATTTCAGGGAACGGCCAAAATAATTTGTAGTTAAGAAATTTAAAATAGAAAGTTGGCTATAGTAACGTTTCTATTAAACCTCGGTAATATGAACATCCACTCTATTCTTTCTAAAGTTTCGTCTCAGGTCAAAGGCACCAGTGTTATAGTTGCGTCGCGCCCAGTTACAATTCAACGATTACAAAATTGGGCTAAACAGAAAGGCAGTAATATATTTTCGCCTTACTCTGGTGTGTAAAATACAAAAAAAAGCATGTTATCCACATGACGAGTATCTAACTTTTACTAAATGAAAAGCCGAGGTTAAATGCCAAGGTTACTGGATCATACAGTGGATCGAATTATATTGCTTAAAATTAGACGCCCTTGAACAAATCGACAAATTAGATTTGTAGATATGAGTTTCATTTGCAAATGGGGCTTCGATGGACCGTCAGGTCAGAGCCAGTACAAAATGAAATTCACTGATCCGAATATTTCTGATACAAACTTATTCCTAACCTCTCTTATTCCACTTCAATTAGCAGGTATTAACCCGCAAACTCAACAAGAATAGATTGTGTTGTACAATTCTAAATCATCCTCTACTATGAATTGCGGGCCTCTGAAATTTGAATTTATTAAGAAAACCGAACAAAAGTCTTTAACGAAAATAGAAAATTATAAACTCGAACCAGACATCTTGCACCATATAAAAGAGTTCGCTTTGCCACCCCAGCTTCAGTACAGTACAACTTATCTATGACGATGATAGACAGCTAGGTGAATGCTTTGGCTAGAGCGAAATCGGTCCAACGTTATTACCTCTGCCAAACAACATTGATACTGTGTCCTAGTAAATATAGAGTACTTCAAGCTACAACTGTTAGCTCTACATGCATGTATTAGATTCTTCGAATGCTGCTTGTATTTGTCGTATCAACGTGACACACAGCAATGGCAAGCTCGTAAGCAGAAAGACAAAGAGGTGAAGGCACAGACAAAGGCTACCATCCAACAGGCCTTTAAGGAGAAAGATTAGGACTTCTTGTTGACATGCCAAAAAAAAGGTTAGGAAGCACTAACAATGGCAACATAGTTCGACGTTTCTTCGAGAACAGTGATGAGTCAGCCATTATAACAAGAGTAAAGCGAAAACTGATCCTCCGGTTTCCCGTCATTTTGCAAACTATTGGATATTAAACTGCAATAGAGAAGATTTTGGATACACACTTCAAACAACAAGATTGTTTATCAAAAGATATTCTTAGTAAAACATGCCAACAGAAATTCACTAATTACTTACTCCATTGACCAAACATCATAGCATTTGCAATATTACCGGCTTAAGAAGTTAAGGTTCTGTCGCCAGAACTTCTAATACTTCGCATCTCAATATTGTATGTTTTTATGAAAAAAAAAAACATAAAATATTGGTTACAAAGTATTATAAACAACTAAAACTACGATCAAAGTATTTTGTGTTTCTAAAAAGGACAGTTTTGTTGCAAAAACATGCGACTCTTTATTGTGTTGTAGAGTCGCACAGCCCGTCGTCATCAATGGTGGTGGTGGTGCTGTCCTCCGTGTATTGGACTATAAACTGCCAGAGTTCTTCCCATCTGGGATCGTCCAACTCCCATTCGCGACAATCGTCCGTGGTCGAATCTACCACAGGGCATTGGATGGGCTGTTGTTCACTGTCAGACATGTTGATCTGAAATGATTGTAATAAGTATTGGTGGTCGTATATATAGAGATAAATTAGGGGGTGGTGGGTGAAAACAACAAAATTGTTTGTGGTCTCAAATACGAACGAACGATTTTGCTGGGTTCCACCAGCACCTAAACTTTTAATACTTTGTATCCAATAGTGTATATTCTATACATATAATATTAGTAACAAGTACTAATATGAACTAAAACTACGATCAAAATATTTTGTGGTCCTGAAAAGGACCGATGTTGTGTGCCCTTAAAAAGGGCCAGGGAGAGTGTGGGGCTTATGGTGCCCCATCCTCGTTGATCGACCACCAGCTTGACGAATCGCAGGGGCCCTGCGGATCGTCGGGTGTCGGCGATGCTGGACAACGGATTCTAAATGCTGTGCATTGGTGAGAGCTTATAAAATTATTGATTTTTTCAAAAACTTTAAACAAGGAATTAGATTTGTTTTTTTTTTGTTTAGACAATAAGACTAATTCTAAACATTTTGTGAAGAATACATTACAAAAAAAAAATAATAGAAACCTTGTTTGGACTGTTAACATTTTCATAGATTCTCAAGCATATAACTTGGCACTTAAGTTACGAGACAAATTGTCGTTAAACGAATATCTCGCCCCATAAGTGACGATTACTAAACTACGATCAAAATATTATGTGGTCTTGAAAAGGACCGTTTTTGTGGCCCTAAAAGGGCCTGGGGGGAGGGTCGGGTGTCTACCGTGGAGTAATACCCAAACATATTAATACCGACCTAGGTGCAGCCCTTGGTCTTCTCCCTGGCTGCACCACGAGCTCGGTCTGTGTTGACGTTGCTGAAGGTGCCGGCGGTGCTGAAGTTGGCGGTCTTGCCGACGGTACCGGTTTACATTCGTCACACTTACATATTGTTCCCGGTACGAATGGCCTGACAATGCCAATAATCTTTTTTGGTGTGCCTTCCATATTAACGGTCCAATGTGTAACGATGAAATAATTTTAATACCGGCCTCTATATACATTCACAAAAGTTGGAGGGGGTAAGGTGGTGTGCATATATGCAGTATATATATGTTTGAGAATAATATGATTTTATAACTCACCATATCTCTGTTAAAGACACAAACTACCCCCACACTTCTAGCATATAGTACTAAACTTTCTCTACATTTTTTCAAATACATTTTTTTTGATATTCCTAACCATTATTTTCCTACATATTTACAAGAATGCAAAATATGTATGTATTTTAATTATTTTCAGGGAAGGTAAGGTAATAAGGAAAAGTTGAAGTATATCACACTATTTTTCCCGATTTGCTAATATAAAAAAAAAATTTTTGTCTCATCTTGGATGATAAAAAATTGAAAAAATACATATATTGTGGGAAATTTTCTCTAGAATCCAAAAAAAAAAAAAATTTCCGAACTTCTGTCACCGCAAATTAAAAAATTTATATTTCAAAAATTGCGAAAAAATGGTGGAGCCGCGCAATCGCTCTGAAACCACCAAAAATCGATTTTTCCGCCCTCCTAGGCGGGTGGGTGGTGGAGGTGGGGGCATATATATAAATAAAAACCGCCCCCTACAACTTCCCGATAGCCCCGTCCGACGGTCAAACTTTCTTTCTATTGATTTTTGGAATTTTTTGCTCTACATTTTCTTTATTTTCAAATTTTTCAAAAATTTTTTTTCGCCATTGTATTCTCCTCAAAATTCTAAGTAATAAAGTGCTTTCATTTATTCTCTATCTTGAACGGTTCCCGAGCTACAGCCGTTTAAAGAATTCAAATAGCAACTTTCTATAACCCTTTTTTTCAAATTTCAGTTTTTCGAATTTTCAAAAATACTACAATATCTGGAAAAAAATTCTCTCTTTAATTTTCCAATACCGTTTTTCTCTAAATCTTCAACTTTAGCGCGTATTCACCATTTTCGAAAAAAAATTTTTTTTGTTGCACCATTGCATTCTCCTCAAAATTTTGGGTTATTAAAGTGCTTTTATTTTTTTTTATCTTGAACGGTTCCCGAGCTACAGCGCTTTAAAAAATCCAAATTACTAACTTACTATAACCCTTTTCTTCAAATTTCATCTTTCCGAATTTTAAAAAATACTACCATATGTAGAAAAAAAATCCTTTTCAAATTCCCTAATATGATTTTGCTCTAAATCATAAACTTTGGCGCAAATTCACCATTTTTCAATATTTTTTTGAAAAAATTCTATTTTTACGTTTTTACTATCGGGAAAAATGCTTGCTTATAGTACTCGATTTCCTCTATAATTTTTTCTTATAACTTTTTTCCCTATTCTTAACCTTTACTTTTCTACAAATTTTCTAAATCGTTGTGTTCATATTTTTCCTTAAAAAATTTTTCTTGCGTTATCTAAGTTCTTTTTTCCACTAAATAAACCCCCATTATCTAAACTTTCGTACTTCTTTCTTAAGAAGCGGGCTTTTCCGTCCGCTCTTTTTTTTTTGTTGGGTTTCAAATAAATATAAAACTACTACTTCACTCATTACAAATTTATTAATTTAAGTACCATATTTTAACATTATTTTGTGTTACATATAATAGAGATATTAAAATATAGATTTATTGGTCACCGAACCGTTTAATACATTATAACTAAAAAATGAGCCATGAATAACTAATGCGTACAATTTAGTGTCTTTGGGGAATTTATTCTTTCTAGTTTGGAACTCCAATTTCACATCTATTGTCGATGAGTTAATCGCCTCTGGTTGATGACTGCAACTGA
This sequence comes from Diaprepes abbreviatus, assembly GCA_034092305.1. Classification (NCBI taxonomy): domain Eukaryota; kingdom Metazoa; phylum Arthropoda; class Insecta; order Coleoptera; family Curculionidae; genus Diaprepes; species Diaprepes abbreviatus. The sequence continues at coordinate 3,019,157 of JASJET010000091.1, read as the reverse complement.
TAATAAAAACGGAGTTTTTCATATATCCCTCGAAAGTTATCATCGGATCGTTTATTTCGCGCCCGTAGTAGCTGCTTTGGAAGTTTTCGTAATTGTAATAGGCTGCTGCGTACAGTTTCTTGGCGAAATCTAAATTCCATTTTTCGTAGGGATAAACGGTTGAATTCAGATACAGTCTAATGTCGCATACGTCGGTGTGGGTAAACTGGGTTGCGTTTTTTTCTTTTTTGTCACAATTATTGTTGTCTTGAAATCTAAAGAGTATATAGCGCGGTCTTTCCAGACTTGTACTCGTTCTCAAGGCCCACACGTCGGAAGATGTTTGTCTTAAAGCTGGCAATTCGTACAGATCCCATTTACGATATCCCATTTGAATACTGACATTGTTTCCACCTTTATTAATGCGAGACAGTATTTTCAATTTTTGCTTGTCGTCTGGAATGATGTGACGAATTTTCCATTCGATTTTGTCGATACTAATTTCTGCCTCTACTTCGCCGACGTAGCAATTGGTAAAAGTTCGAGCTATAATCATAATAAGCTCTTGTTTTACATTGAAAACACCTTTTGCATAATCTTCGGCGAATCCCATAAGATATTTTAAGGGTAATTTCTCTGAGAATATGTTACTTGCCGTGTCTACTTGTCATACTTGGTTTGCTACGTCGAGACCTCATCCGCATGTGATGAGAGATCTTTGTTGCAAACTTCCGAATGAAACCATAGTTTTTAATGTCGTGGTAACTCCAGGTTTACGAACCACGGCGACCTGCTCACCTCCCATTTCGTAGCGAATTTCATCGAACAAAAATGCGAAGGCATTATTTGATAAAAAACATTTTTTCGTTGCGTCTATGGGTTCAAATTTTCCTGCGATATACATGTAACTTTTGGCGATATCCAGTATATCTTGAAATTTAATGGGGATACGGACTTCATCGGAATTGTTGAATGATGGAGATCCATATGGTATACACGTATGCTCTTCTAGATTAATAATGGAATTGTCCAAGATGGGTTCGGAGAAAACCTGTATTTTATCGCTGGTGGTGAAAATCATTTTCGCAGTTTAATACCGATTGATTTTAAAAATGTATAATTTTCGGTAGATAACGCTTGAGATGTTTGTGATCTAATGTCTGGACGACAACTAACCTTGACGTTAACTCTTCTTTTACTTTTATTATGTTTCGGCGGTTCCCCCATCTTAGCCGACAGCATACACAATTGACGATTGAAACAAAAACCCATTTCTATGAAAGTTTCTTCATTTCCAATTTCACGATTATTTTCTCGCCTTGAAAATTGATTAGATCACCACTATCGTCCAAGATGCGAAGAATAATCTTGTCTATAAACTGACGTCCTGCCGGCATTAACGGCATATAAATATTATTTTGTGGTTCTTTACTGATTTTGTAACGGGGCTCCACGTCGATTTCGAATTCGATCAAGGTATGACCTTCCACAGAATTCATATATGCTCCGGAAATTATATTACAATCTACGCGTATGATGCGTACTTTCATTATTTCCACCATCTCGGATGATTCGTGCTTTTTGTTTCTTTTTAATACTGTATGATTAAATCCTAACATTTTACCGATACTCGCCTCTCCCCGGAAATCTATAGTATATTGGGATTTCAGTTCACATCTCAGCCTATTATTATTAGCGACCAAGTAAAAGATTCCATCGTTCTTTTCTTTAGTTGAATTCTTCGAAGCTGCCGACATAACTTTACCTATCTCATCTATTTCATAGGCCCCAAGTGGAAACTGCAATTGTATCGGCTCGGTGATGTAACCCTCCTTCATGGAGGCAAACTTATTGTTGCTTTCGTCCACATTCAAAATTGAATTGTATGTGTAAAATCCCAGCAATGCAAGACCATATTTGTTTTCTTTACGTAATTCGATTGGTGGATAAAAATCGGCGCTTAAGACGCTCGAGTGTCCTATTAGTATGAACGTATAAGACATGACTAGCCATTAAAACATCACACATCTCGGTTTTATTCTTAGCGGCAACGTTTAAAAAGATTCGTCTTCACACCTTTTCTCACTGCATTAGATAGTGATGTTTTTATTCGCACATCGCTGATTTTGCAGTAACAACAAATTATTTTTCTAGCCGTAAGACCCTCATCAGCAGTAACCTCGTTTAAATTGCTGCTGAAATAATGTTTGCAACCGCACTGATATTTTAATATATCGATATCGCTTTTAAGGTGCTCGGGCAACTTATCCCAAACGAATGGAATTTCATTTGGGGCTAATGCAATTATTACTTCCTTGGGCATGTTTTCCAACTGTTTCACGGTCATTTTCCTTAATCCACCGGCTAGATGAAATGCTTTTAGTGATTGCAACATTTTAGTATAGTTATTGCGATCCATTTGTGGTGTTAATGGTGGTGATGATGACGTCTTTTACGCTGATGATTCGACAAGAAACTTTAAGCCCAAATGTCCACACCAGACTGTGTGTGTTTGTAGATATTGTACCAATTCGATCGGTGGGGGTAAATCGCCGAAGCTGTCATAATATGTTACTTTAGAATTATTTTTGTATAAGCTACCCAATGAGTCCCTGCACCACACGTACTATCCAAATTCACTATTGCTGCTTCGTAACGTCGAGGACCTTATCTAGGTAATGAATACATCATATAAACGCCTCGAAAATGTCCTATTCTTTTCTTTTTGGCATATTTTTCAATATCGATCTTAGATAGTGGTCTTCGAGGTAAGGATTCAATTAGTTTTTTGATTTACGATTTAAAAATAATCCTATACCTTTACGATATGGCTTTAGAAACAAACCATTTCCTTTCGATTTTAAATACAGACTGGCACCGGTTTTATCTTCACTGCTTTTTTTTTACAGCTTTTACAATTCCCGCTGCCGCACCGGCTAATGAACCCAAAGCTGATAACCCGGCAAAAATTGGTATTTACGGTAATATTCCTCTAGTTTTAGGAATCGGTATTATTCTCGGTGTACGAACCTTCCTTTTGCCACCTGCCGCTTTTACCGATCTACGTGCTGTCGACAGAGCTATTTTAGATGCATTCATGACATTTTTTTCCAACACATTTTTCCTTCCGGCTTTCAATAATTCCTTTCGAACTGCTTGTCGAATAGCTGTTCCGAAGCTAACTTTCCGAACATGTCGATTTTTATTAACACCTTTCCTTTTTGTACGACGTGTGAATTTACTAGATGTTTTTTTTTTGTTGGTAATGATAATGGTACACCCATACCAAAACGTTGTTTTCCTTTCATAATGTTTGTAACTAACCAAGCTGCTGTTTTTTCACCTAAACAGGAATCTTTCGATTTTACTCTATTCCAAGCACTTTGTTCAAGCTCGTAATCCGCTCGATGTCTCGCACTTATGTTGTCTTTGTTATGTAAATAGGCTAAATCATGTTTTTTGCATGCGACATCCAATGGATTATTGCCTGGGTCACTTCTTGTTACACGTTTTATTAATTTTGTTCCGCGTCCGCAATATTGATAACCGGGAATGTGTACCTCGAATGGTAATTTATTTATTAACGAATTCGCAATACCGTGGCCAGTTTTATTGGAAACGTGAGACCGTCCACTTCGTTTGACGCTCGCCATCTGAATAACAGTTTTTGTGAAAATTTGTCTATAAAATATCACATAACATTTCAAAAGAAGATATTAGCCAATCGGTATTTGATACACTCTCGACATCAACTAATACATCTCTCGCATCCGCTGACACCACAACTTCCGATACTTTAAACGCACACCTGAAAGGATTACTTTCGAAACCATCTCTATATCATACTGTATATGATGTACGTTTTGGTTCAAAAACAGATTATACCAAAAATTTTATTGATAATTTAGAGGTGCGTTTTCAAAATGGAAATATTGTCTTATATATAAAAGGGAAAAATATTGCAGAATATGGTGGATCACCGACACTTTATGATTTCTTATTTCTTAAAACACCCCCAAGTTTAGGCAAGGAACAACAATTAAGTGCTTTCTACAACAATTTAAAAAAAAGTGATGGTTTACGGGAGATCAGATGGAACAAATATTTACGAATTATTAAACCTCTGATAATGGACACAAAATTAGGTGGTACTATTACTAGAAAAAATCTCTCTGAAAAACTACAGTTACCCACAAAAAAGAAATTATCTTCGAAAACATTTCAATATGTCTACTGGAACAAAGCTAAAGAGTTGGTGGATCGTTTACTTTTGTTGTGGAGTTCCAAAATGGCCGGTCACACTGGACACGAAAATGAAATTATGTCAATCATAGAGGAATTACGAGAAGAATATATAATATATTAACCTCAATATTTAATGATATTATTCAGTTCTTCCTTCGATCTGAAACCTTTAATATTACTAATAATATGGAGTCCAGTCTAGAAAAAATCAAAATTGTTAATGAACAACATAGAGCGGCTAGAAAAAAATTTGTAAGACGGCGCACGATAATAAAAGGATACAAAGATTTGTGGCAAATTGATTTGGCTGAAATGCAACAGTATGCTGATGAAAACGCTGGTTATCGTTATATTTTGGTCTGTATAAATTGCTACTCTAACTTTGTCTATACAAAAGCGATAAAAAATATGACCGGTAAAGAAGTTACCAATGCGATGAAAAGCATCATTGAAGAGGCATCATATACACCTACAAATCTGCAAAGTGATCAAGGAAAAGAGTCATAAGGACTTTAAAAAATAATTTATTTAAACAATTCTCGGCAAGAGTATCTTACAAATGGATACATATATTATCGGCAGTAACAAATACCTATAACCATTCGAAACATCTCACCATTGGAATGAAGCCTGCAGATGTGCAAAAAGAAACACAAATTAAATCATACGATTATTTAAAAATTGTACCTAAAAAATTTAAGTTTTCCATGGGCGACATTGTGCGTATTAGCAAGTACAAAAGCTTATTCGAGAAAGGATATACGCCCTCTTGGTCAACCGAATTGTTTAAAGTTGTAAAAGTTAACGTTACAAATCCACCTACATACTTGTTGGAATCGTTAGAAGGTCAGCCTATAAGAGAGTATTTTTACGAGTCAGAACTACAAAAAACAAGCAGTTCTGGCGTTTATCTAGTAGAAAAGATCCTTAGACATCGTAAGAAAAATTACACCGATCAATTGTTTGTCAAATTGCTAGGATTTCCCAACCACTTCAACTCTTGAATAGATAAAGCTAATATTGTTTAAATACCATATTGTATGACTATAATTTTAATTTAAAATGTAAAATAAATAAACAATATATTTTAAAACAAAGTTTTTTATTTCAATTTTCACCATCAAAAACAAAGACAATAAAACATCATACACATAAATAACATTTCAATATTCTTGGAGAGAAGGTCCAATTCACTGACGACTACGACATTATCTTCAAGGCTATGCCACTCGGAGTGCGTTCTCCTATTTTTAACCTGCTTTCCCTTTTTTTAGATTTTTTTGAAGTCGAGTCGTACCACAGTGCGCTTAATGAGTCATTTAAAGGTTGATGATAGATTATTTTCAGAATAACTTCAATTTTTGTTTTAAGCTCACTGTTATTTTGGTATATCATAGGGAGGACATCCTTGTTAAATATGTCACATATTACAATTGCAAAATTGTAAAACTTTCTATTAACAAAGTGTTTTGTCACAGCATCGTCATCATCTTTAGGTTCGCCTAAGTTGGTTATGATTTTTCCACCCATATCATACTGCCCATCCGCTGTAAGTTTAAAACCAATCCCTTGTGGCCCAAGTAATACATGATATTTTTCATTACATTTCTAATGACCAAATTTATCAATTGCGTTGTTTCCTCGACTCATTTTTAATCAACTAAACTATTTTATTTTTATTTGCCCTACTTATACTAAATATTTCAGCTAAGAAAAAGAAACAGTGACTATGATCTACTGGGTTGGTATGTTCATAAAAGAAATAAAACAAAACTGTGATTGTAACAAATATTTATTTATAGTTATTTAATTGCACAAATACAAAAATTATAGTAGTGGATATATGAGAGAAGGAAAGAGGAGGAGGAGTAAGAGTAAATCATCAATACTTTTCATCCTCCTCCTCTTTTCTTCTCTTATTATACTTTTCAAATCTCTCATTATACTTGTTAAAAAACATCGTATCATCAACACTTTTCATCCTCCTCCTCTTTTGTTTTCTCATTCGAATTATCTCGTATAAATTCGAGTTACTTCGTATACATTCGAGTTACTTCGTATACATGTTAACATGACCTTGTATGCCTTCTTTAAATTTTGATTATAAAAGCAACACTTTACCAGCTTAAAACATACTAAAATGAAATATGTCTTCTGCTTCTAACGAAAGTGAATTACATTTATTAATTCAAAAATTTTATAAAAAATGTAAAAGTTCTGCTTTTGAGTTCGAACATTATGCAATTGATAGTGGTCCATCTTGGTTTCAATATTATTTGGATATATCCAGAAACCATATAGAGGCTGTGAAATTGTGCGAACGTTATTTTCAAAACAAAGATATTGTACAGTTTATACGTGAATTAGTGAAGTTAAGTTAGTTTCATCATGAAGTTCGTCATTTAAACCAATATATTAGAGATCCTGTTGTATTACAAGAACTAATCAAATCGCGTGGTGAAGATGATGCCTAAAATTGAAAATTTTGTGATGGAACTTTATGAAGGGTTCATTATGAACGAAGCATGTTCCAGATATTTATCTTGTTTAGTTGAAGAAGAAAGTGAGGGTCAAGATTTATTGTTATATATAAAATTTGTTGATCATGCAAATTGTTGTAAAAAAGCAGCAGAATTGTGTAGTGAATTTTTGAATACTAAAAATGTGTTAAAATTCTTTGATGAACTTAAAAAAATTGGACTCAATAAAGAAATAAATTTATGTATTGATTTATTGGTTAATTAAAGTTAGTGTGAAATAAAATATTTAAATTTTTATAGTTGTTTTATTATTGTGTAACGGCTGTTATGTGTAAATATTTGATTATGTAAAGATAGAAAAATATAATTTCCTGTTAGTAATGTGGGCATGTGGATAAATAAAAAAAAATATTATTACATTCATTGTTAATTTATTCATTCATAAAAAAATTTTTATACATAAAGAATACATTAGAAAGGGCACACATTGAAGGTGATTGAGAATGATAAAAACATTTAGGAGATGATTTAATTAAAACAGGTTGTTCGTCCAATTCAATTATTGGCTTGGTACAATATTTTCTAATAAAATTAGCTTTCTCTTCTCCTTTAATATAGATGAATTCTCCTTTTTCTGTTAAGTTTTTTACTATAGATGAAAAATTATGAAGAGGAATATATCCTGTATTCCAATTGATGCAATGATGAAATTTCATTAACAATTCTGCTTGCTTGTATGTTTCTGGTGGAAGCATTTGTAGTGGATACGGTGGGTTAAAAATATAATGACTCATTTTATGTCCATCAAACATTGCAAGTTCTTTAGGAATAAACTTGTTGTGTTCATCCTTAAATCCTTGAACATCCATAACTATTCTCATTTTTATTTAGCAAATTTTTAAAGTACTAAATGTTTTTATTACAAATTGTTTTTTCGAATAGTCTTCAATAAGATTTTTTAGATGTTTAATTTTTTTAAAAAATAGTTCTATTTTTTCTTTTTGTATTTTGTACATTCCATTTGATGTGCAACAAACTATGGTATAGAAACAACTGATCTTATTGGATATATTTTCATTTTAATAATGATATTTGATGTGGTGGTAGAAGTTAAAGTTGTTTAACAATTTTTGTTAATGGATTATAGCTAATTACTTTATCATGTATTATAACACAATACGCAGCTGTTTTTCCCGATATTTTTTCTTTTGTCTCAAATTCAATTCTCATGGTTACTGGGCCGGATTGTAATAAATCTCTCTGATGAAAGCAATTAATGTAAGCAATAGGTGCATTATCTTTAAATTCTTTGGGATTAAATATTGGTTCTATTGGAAAGTTATAATATACTTGACGAAATTCAGAAAACATTTCATACAGGGTAGCAAACTTATTATTTTTAAAATCAAGCTGAAGATCCTGGTAAGGATATCTTTCTGAATTTAAAAACACATTTATATTCCTTAGGTCATAATGATCAAATTTACTCCTATCTGATTTTAAATTACCAAGTCTATTCTTTTGAAAAGCAATTAGAACATGTCTTGGTGTTTCAATTTTGGTCGAAGTTTTGACAGGCCAATTTTGTCTTGTATTTTCTAATAACTCTGGATATTCAATTAATTCCCAACTTTGGAAAGTAAGAAGTATATCATTGTTTTTATCAATAATTTTAGTTAGCGCTAATTCTTGGGGGATGGCTACCGTAAGATGTAGAATTCGCCAACAAAGTTTGGTTATTTTAATTTTCGGTTTTTCATCATCACTTGTGGTTACTAAAGCGTTAGTGTCATCATTGCTTCTTATTAGTATTAGTTCTTGTTGTGAATTTAAAATTATTTTGTTATAATCTTCAAAAAATCCCGAGTACATTTTTAATGGGATGCGTAGGGAAACGTTTCCTTTTTCATCAGTCATAATTTTTTCTCTAGGTTTCGTTTTTGGATACCACCCAGCATTTTCAAATTTAGCACTTTCGTTTTGATTAATTGATATGTATCCTTTCAGGGTTGAAGTAATTCCAACATCCCGAACTGAGTCAATTGTAACACCATTTAAAATATAACGTAATTCTTTAAACAAGAATGCTGGAGCATTGTTGATTAATACCGTATTAGTCAATGGAGTATCATTTTCTTTGGTAACTTGAAATTCTAAATATAATTCACTTTTGCAAAGTATAGGATATTTTCCTGTTTGTTGTAGAGCAATTCTAATTTCATCATTTAATCCAAGTTTTGTAGGATTGAAAGGTTCAAATGATAGTAATTCCCAGCTTAATATTGATTCATCTACAAGAATATTTTCTTTTACATTTAAATATTCCATTTTATTTTAGTTTGAAACCTAACCTTATCAGAAATTTTTTATTAGAAGGTGTTAACCTTTGAGAGTTTAATTTATTACTAGTTAAATGTCGTTTAGTATCTTCCTTATTAATATTTTTAGAGTAAAATTTTTTTGAAAAATTATAATTTGAGACTTTTTTATTATATAAAATAACCATTATTCATCTATTTTTTTAAGATGTAGTCTTACTGTTACCGTTTCTCCTCTGAAATTGATGAGATCACCATCTTGATCTACTATTTTAATGTTTATATTGTCTATTACCTTTACAGTAACAGGAAAGTAAAGGACATTTTGTGGTGATTCTATTATTTTAAAACCAGGAGCTACACTAGGAAAAAATTGATGTATTATATGAACAGGTTTTCCATTTAAATATGATCCTTCGGCAATATTACAATCGATGTTTATGGCGTTTACTTTAATAATTTCCGCTGGAAAATCTGAAATGTGCTCCTTAAGACCTTCTAATTCCTTATTTTTAAAACCTAATATTTTTCCTATAGTTCCATCACGAAACGAGATAGGAATATTTGTTTTAATATGTGTTCGTAAAGTATTATTATTAGCATAAATATGAAGAAAAGTACGATTGTCCAAAAATTTTTGAATAAAATTATTTACATCATCTATTTCATAACTACCTGGTGGTATTCTTATTTCTTTATTTGAGTCATAAATGAAAAGAATATTAGTCTCATCAATATTTGGAATAGCATTAAAAGTTTCAAAATTTACAAGTCCAATGGAATATTCAAAATTTTCATCTAAATATATTAGAGGATGAATATTAACAGAAAGCGTGGGGGAATTACCACTAATGACAAAACTGTACGACATATCTCTTTAAAAATTTTTAACAAAATGAATTAATATTGTTTTTCAACCATTATTATAAAGAAATTTAAGACGGAGCTCACCACAATTTGTTTTGTTAATTGATTGATAATGGTCGTAGTTATATTTCACAATATTTTTCTTTTTATCGCTGAAAAAATATTTTGTTAATTCGGTAGATGGTCGCAAATTGCCATAACTATCAAAATATAAAATATTTTTCCCTTTTTTTATGTATGCAGTCCAATAAGTTCCATCACCACTATTCTTATCGAGATTAACAATACCACTTTCATTTTTATTAATTTTTTTTAGTAATTTATCTCTCATGAATATACCTCGAAAGTTGGGAATTTTAAGTAGATTAATATATTTACTTAAATCATAATTTGTAAGTGGTTTTCGAGGTATTTGTTTTAACAGTTTTTTGAATAAGGTTTCAGATATAATCCACATCCAGTTTTATATGGTTTTAAATAAAGACCACTTCCTTGTTTTCCTACTGCTATAGATTCCATCATTTTATTATGTCTTTTGGACTATTCTAATTTTTCTTTAGCAGCTTTTGCATCGTTGACAGCTTTCGCAATAAGTGCTGCTCCTCCTCCAAGAGCACCTAAAGCGGACAAACCAGCAAATAAAGGAATAAGAGGTAGAAATCCACCAGTTTTTGGAATTGGTATGATTCTATTTTTTGGTGATAATATTCTACCATCTCCTATAGATCTAAGTGCGGTTTGAATAATATCAGTCAAACTTTTAAATTGTTTTCCGTTTAGTGCTTGTCTTGCTTTTGAAATAGCTTGAGATAAAGTAATTCCTCGTCCTAGACGAGTTTTTCGACTTCTGTTTTTCCTTCTTTTTTTTAATCCCATGCCAAATTTTCTTTTAATTTTCATTGCACCTCTTATTTCAAGTGCAGCAGTTTTTTCTCCAAAAGTGGCGTCTTTTGCTCTGAACCTTTCGGCAGCTTTGTCACCTAATAATTTATCAGCAGCGTGTCGGCTTTTTATATCATTTGATTGTGCATAGGCAATATCATGCTCTTTACAAGCTTCATCCAATAAGTTTATGCCTTTATCGCCTCTAGCTAGTCTCTTTTCTAGTTTAGTTCCAGGGCCACAAAAATTATATCGAGGTAGATGTAATTCAAAAGGTAACTTATTTATGAGAGTATTAATTAAACCACTACGTCTTTTTCTGACTCTTCTTTTATAAATGGATTGTTGCTTATATGAGATTGGCATTATATAATTGAAATCTTGGAACAAACTGACTAGTTTTAAATTAGAACTTACCCTTTATACATCCTCTTATATATGAAAATTGTCAAACAACCTTATTCAATTATTATTAAAGACCATGAGACCTCAAGAAATAATTTTAGAAAACATGAAAAATTGTTTGAAGGCTCTAGTAAAAGGGGGTTAATTATTGGTCCATCAGGGTGTGGTAAAACTAATATCACGAAACGAGATAGGAATATATTATAAGTTTAATTGAAGATCCTAATGGTTTACGGTTTGAAAATTTATATATTTATTCAAAGTCTCTATATCAACCAAAATATGAATATTTGAGATTACTTTTTAAACCATTGAGAGAAATTGGATATTATGAATCCGAAAATGAAGAAAATATTGTTTCTCCACAAGAAATAAAACCAAATTCCATAATAATATTTGATGATATAGTGTGTTGCAATCAGAATGTTGAAAAAGATTATTTTTGTTTCGGAAGACATAAAAATACTGATTGTTTTTATTTGTGTCAAACGTATTCTTCGATTCCAAAGCAATTAATTCGTGACAATGCGAATTTGATTGTTATATTTCAACAAGACAAAACGAACTTAAAACCTATTTATGATGATCATATTAATGTTGATATGTCATTTAATCAATTTAATGAGTTATGTTTGATGTGTTGGAAAGATAAATTTGGATTTTTGGTAATAGACAAGGATTCGAATTTAAAATCCGGTCGATATCGAAAAGGATTTGATTCATATATTTTCTTATAAAAATAAAAGTTTTGTGAAAAATTTAACTAATCATGAATGAACGCTTAGCAAGAGAGCTTGTTAAGTCAAGGAAAGCTGTTAAACAAAAATATCAAAGTTTAAAAAATGCTGAATTTGAAGCACAATCCAAATTGGAGGAAACCTATAAATCAATAACTCAACCCCTACAACAATTAATTTCAACAATTGGTAAAATTGAATCGGCTGAGGTAAAGGAAGAGCTACAAACACCCATTAAAAAAAATTATGAAACACCAGAAAAAAGATTGTTTCCAACACTAACACCAAGAAAAAAACTACAGTATGGAACATCAACACCAGAAAAAAGAAAGACAGGGAAAATTCCAATTCTTCCTACAGAAATACCAACAATTATTGACTGGAACACCAGTATAGCTTCACATAGTCCGATGCCATCTTTACAACAAACAAGTGTCATAGCAGAAACCACCCCTTCTTCAATTTCACAATCTACGTTAGGAAATCTTTCGGATATATTAGAACAAACACGCCAAACAATTCAAACATTTGTCAGTACACCTTTATATCAAGAATATTTATCAGGATTTCATGAATTACCTCGTTAATATATTGACGGAGGTGTAAAAGATGTGGAACATAAGTTTGATCACCTCTATGGAATAGTACATTATTTTGAAACAGAAAATTCTTTTTGGGTTTAACACAAAGACCTATAGAAATTATCGGTAAAAACATAAAAGTTGAAGGTATAACTTATACAGGTACACCAGGTTTATATGAATTATTATTTAAAAAGGAACCAGTAGGTTATAAAAAACAAGATTTGGAAAATTATATGGATATTTTGAAGAGAACCAATGCATACCGTAGAAATTATGATCCAAATGAGCAGGTACAGGGAAATGGATCACAAAAATATATTTCTATAATAGGGCCTTATTTACAAAATAAAGGAATTACAAAAACTAAAACCATAAATCCCGAAACGCATAATATAGTTCAAGGATTTTTTGAAAGACGAAAAGCTCCATACAGAGAAACTCGAATATCTTCGAAAAGAACAGAATCCGGTATAACTTTAAAAGTTAACAAACCTTCTACCGAATACGTATATTGGGATAACGTAAATGAACTTGTTGATAGACTTCGACTGTTGGTAGCATCTATGATGGCTGGGAATACAGGACATAACAACGAAATTATTTCTATTATAGAAGAATTGAAAGAAGCCAATATAATTGTATAAAAGAATGTAGTAAATATTGTTACATAACATTGTTAAAATGACCATTGATAAATTTGGACGTTATATTTCTAAAAAGTATACAGTAGATATACCTACAATAGAAAATAAAATACTAGCCAATGTTGAAAATGAAATATTAAAAAATTTTAAAAGTGATGGTAAATATATTGAAAATAAAATTGTTCAAAGATTTGAACCTGTGTTAAAAAATGATATTGTAAATTTAAAAAAAAGAGTTAGTGAAAATGATGAAAATGTGGAATCTATTTAAAAAAAAATTAAGTTATTTGAAGAAAATGTTGTGTCAAACTATGATAACAGGATATTAAATATAAAAAATATTGTCAAAGACAATGATGAACTATTAAAAAGTTTTTCTCAAAAAACATCGAAGTGTGAAGATGATTTTAAAACAATAAAACAGAAATATGATGAAGTAAAGAGTTTTGAAAATAACATAAAAAATGAAATAACATTGGTTAAATCAAAAATAAATGATACTTCTGCAATAGAAAATGTTAAACAAATTATTATAAAAGATATGGTATCAAAGTTCCAAGAATTTACGAACAAACTTAATAATAGGGTTTCTGAAGAAATAGGTAATTTTCAAAACATTCATGATGGTATGAATAAAAACACACAACAAATAGAGAGAGCTATGAATACACACTTTATAATCCATAAAAAAGATAGCGATAATATTAATGAAATAAATCAGAAAATTAATTTAATTGAAAATAATGCTGAAATAATTCTATTAAACTTGAAAAATTTGGAAAAGAAATTAAACACAGATTTACAAAATGTAGATGAAAAAATTGAAAATAAATTTAAAAATGAAATTTTAAAAAATAGTGAACAAATCATGGAGATAATCTCACAATTAAACAATCTAAAAACAGAATTAAAAACCACTGTTGACGATGAATATTTTCAAAAGATGTTGAATAAAAGATTAGAAAAAGAATTAGAATCTTTAGCAGAACTAATACAAGCTATGATTAACACCTCTATCCATGATTTAAAAAAAGGACTTGCACAACACGGTTAAAAAATTGAAGAAATTTCAACAAAGTTAAATGATTATGAAAAATCTTTGAACGATGTAAGAATTGAAATTGAAAAAGCGATTTTAGATATAAAGAAAATAGAAAAAAATTGGTAGACATAAAATTAAATTTAACAAATATAGAATTTCAATTAGGAAAAGATATAACAAATCTAGAAAATAAATTGGTAAAAGAAATAAAATCATTAAACGAATTAGTTCAAAGATCAGCCGAAGTTTCTAGAGAAGAGTTTAATGACAGAATGGCATATGCTAGAGAAGAATTAAACGCAACAGTAAGAGAAATGAGAAACGAAAGCATAAAATCACTTGTTTTTGAAACTAAAATTAATGTAAGAATTACCAACATTGAAGATGAAATCAAAAAAGTCAAGGATTCGAATAATGCATCTTTTAAAAATTTGGAATATAAAATCGAAGATGAAATCAAAAAAGTCAAAGATTCGAATAATGCATCTTTTAAAACTTTGGAATATAAAATCGAAGATTTACTAAAAAAAGATAACAAACAAATAAAATAAGTTATTTAAAGAAGGTATTAAGAAATTTTATTCTAGTACTATGAGTAAAAATATTAAAGAAACAGTTGTAGATGAATTACATAAACCGGCAAGAAGAAGATATAGAAGAAGACGAACTATTGTTAAAAGCCTAAATGACTTATAGCAAGCTGATTTGGTAGAGATGCAACCCTATTCCAAATTTAATAAAGGTTATAGATATATTTTGGTGGTGATAAATGCATTCTCAAAGTATGTTTGGACTCAACCACTTAAAAGTAAAAAAAGAAAAGATGTAACTGAAGCTATGAAAAAAATTTTAGAAAAAACAAGTAAACCGCAAAATTTGCAGACAGATTTGGGAAAAGAATTTTTCAATAAAGATTTTAAAGATCTTATGAATTATTACAAAATTAATCATTATAATACTTACTCTAATCTCAAAGCGAGTATTGTAGAACGCGTAAATCGAACTTTAAAAAATATAATGTGGAAATATTTTAGTAATAGAGGGAATTACCAATGGTACTCTATTTTACCCACTATTATTGAAAAATATAATAATAATATTCATAGAACTACCGGATATAGACCTGTTGAGGTTAATAAAAAAAATGAGAAAACTATACTGCAAAATTCTTTTACTTTTAAAAAAACATTTGATTTAAAGCGCACTAAATTTAAAGAAAATGATTTTGTTAGAATTTCCAAACAAAGAGAAGCTTTTGAAAAAGGATATACTCCAAATTGGTCAACTGGAATTTTTCAAATTAGAAAGGTTCAGTTAACAAATCCACCCACCTATTTATTAAAAGATAGTAAAAATGAATATATTGAAGGAGGTTTCTACCAAGAAGAGTTACAAAAAGTTAAACATCCAGATGTGTTTTTGGTTGAAAAAATTTTAAGGAAGAAAGGGAACCAAGTTTTTGTTAAATGGTTAGGATTCGATAAATCACATAATTCATGGATTCTTAAAAAATATGTATTGTAATTAATTTTAAGTAATATTGTATATTAAATTTTTAAATAAAAGACCTATTTATATAACATATTTTTTATTTACGATAATCCTTTTTTACAACAAATACTAAAAATATAATTTTTAAGATGTTTACAACTGAGATTAACAATATAAATTTATATTTTTACATTAAATCTTTCAATATATATTTTTTTTTCTATGATCTACATCAAAAATACTTTTAAGAATACTTTCACATTGTTCAACTCGTTTTTCAAATCTTAGTCTGTCAAGATAAAATTTCTGATATTCACTTTTTCGAGCTTGTCTAAATGCAAAGTCCCATGTCACTAATATATAAACTTTATTATTGTTCTCACTGATTGTCACTGATTTCTTCATATTTCTATTGTAATGCACCGGATTTTCTTAACTTGTTTTCTAATTCCTGTTTATGTAGAGATAATATTTCTAAAACAGTTCCGACATTCTCACTGTTCTGACATGGATCCCAAACATTAAAAATATGAGACAACACATCTCTTGACTGATAATTATAGTGATGAAACAAATTAAAATATTTGGAAAATTCTTGCTTTTTAATTATATGAATTCTGTAGTCAACAAGTTCGTCGATTTCAACTAATTTATCTATTGATTCTTTTCCCAGAATCACATAATGTTCATCCTTTTGAATTCTGATAACAGGAGAATGATTTATTTTTTCAAAAAACACTGTGATTTTTCAATTTTTAGTGGGTATGCATATGCTTGAGAAGAATAAAAATAATTCACCAATACTCCTTGATTTTTTTGAAGTTCTTTCCATTCTTCTTCATTCAAGTAAATGTGAAATCCATTTCGACCTCCAATCAGAACTTTTGGTGTAAAATCATTTATACCAATTCCAACACAAACAAATTTTGATAAGGAATTGTTAAGATAGTAGATTTTTGAATTTAATAATTTTTAACTACACTGACTAATTTTATCATTGGTTTCACTAGAACTGGATTTATATACATTAAAATTGCTACTATTAAACATGATATCTTGATGCTAACTGAAAACTAAAATACTGGGTCTGAATATATCTTATCCACCCCACTCCTCTATAAATTTCAAGGTCAAGCAAGTTTATTAAATTTTTATGACCTATCTTGATAAAACAAAATTGTCAAGAGCGACAAAAGTGAAAAACTACCTATTGATGAAATTATATTGAAGATAAATAGAATTAAACAGTTTTTACCTTCCTCATCATTTTTAACATGAGCACAGCTAGAAATCGTAAATGGTTTTTTATTTTTTTCAATCCAGTTAGTGTCAAAAATTGTATTATTTGGATAATGAAAGTAAATTGTGAAAAAATTACTATTAGATTGACTATTATTCATATTACATGCGAAAGTAGTTGAATAATTATTAATTTTCATAGCTTTCATATAATTACATATTTCAGGTTTAATAGTAGAGGTATCGTTTTCAAAACACACCATTCCATGTAAAACCCTTGGAGGATAAAGTACATATAAAGTATTATTTAAAATTGAATGCAAAACAATATAGTTGATAAGGGATGCCATTAAAACACTTTTCAATTTTAATTGTCTATTAACAAAACAATAAGAGATTGAAATAAGACTGAACAGTTTTAATTAATTTTCTATAATATATAGACATTTTTTTTTCAAAATATTAAATAATTTGTTTACAAATTAGAGATACAAATATGGTTATTAAAACTATTAAAAAATGAAAGATGTTGACATATTTTCTTTCACTTTAAGGACATTAAATAATTTGTTTACAAATTAGAGATACAAACATAGTTATTAAAACTAATAAAAAAATGAAAGATGTTGACATATTTTCTTTCACTTTAAGGACAACAGGTTCACATTTTTTATTTTTTTCACCTAACCACAAACACTCGATTAAGTCACAGTTCTTCCAGTGACGATAATGTTCCTCAATTGGACAATCATCAATTTTCCAGGCAAATATTTCTGCACCACAGTAAAAACATTTACAAACATCATGAATAGCTAAATAATAAAACCCTGATTGGGCTAACACTTTAGGATTTAATTTTCCATTCCAGAATTTAAATGAGGAAAGTCTTTTTTCATATGTTCTATATAATTTGTTATCAATTTCTTTTTCAAAAGATTCTAAACAAATTTATTCTAGACGGTGGTATATTTTATACTGATATAATTTTAAAATTTACCATGTTCTTAAATACTTCAAATTTAGCCTTGAAGAGTAAAACTTTTAATCTTAAAAGAATTTTTTATAATTCATTTTCATGGTCTATTAACCACTGAAAAAATGGAATATCTTGGTGACCCCATGCTAATGTATCATAACTATTGGTAATTTTAAATCTTTTATCATCATTAGAAGTGAGAGCTAAATTGTTAACTAATTCTGTATAAATATTGTGAAGTCGAGATCTAAACAAATACATTGTACAGAAAGCTTTTGAATTTTGTTCTACAACATCTTTATAATGTGTTAATTTTAATTGTTTTTTAATGCTACTTTTCTTTATCCCCTTAGCTTTTTTAACCAATCCATTTTCTGACTTAACACAATAAGCTTTGGCCCCTGTGCCATAAGAGTTTTCTATTGGTTCACCAGCATATTCATCCTTAAACTTTCCAACAACAGATTTAGTTATTGGTATTTCATGAATATTATTAACATCATAATTTGAAGTATCGAATTTATCAATATTAACCCTAATGTCTTCATAAACATTATTTGTCTCAATTTCCAAAATAAAGGAATCTGTATCTGTGTACAGAAGTTTAATATTATTCTTATATAAAGGTTTTAAAAACCCATAAAAAAAGTCATACATTACCGTTTTTGATATATCTAAAATACTAAAGCCTACATAGACAGGTTTATCATATTGCACTAACACTTTACGCATTTGCACAGCTACTAAATTCTCTGAAAATATTGTTACATCTTTAAAGGATGGTTTAGCAATTAAATTTTCTGCCCCATCTTTTCTATGATTTTTTGCCCATTGCGTAACCAATCGTATATCTGTCCTTTTATCTGCATTTTCCATTGTTTTACCGTAGATGCTATTATTTGCCAATTTATAAGAATTTTTCTGAAATTGCTTTTTAGATTGATTTCTTAAATTTGTATTTAGATCAATAATTTTTTTTAACCATTGAGATTTTGTAAACTCTACAACCCTATGAATTTTAGTTAGTTTAATTCCATATTGAATACATTGTTTTAATAAAGTATAGTGAATTACATATTTGTCTTTATTTTTTAAATTTGGAATTAATTTAAAAGTTTTAGAATTTTGAGGCTTATAATTTTCTGGACAGAATGGAAATTCATTATGTAAATTGTGTAAATTTTCAGGATATTCTAAATCAACCTCTAGCACATAACGCTTGTCATTAGTCTTAGATATATTCATTATATCTTGTTGATTTGATAACCAAACAAAATCTTTTTCGGGCAGATATTGAGACATCGCATATCCGTAAAGATTAGTTGCATCAAAATACATAATATATTTAGATGGTTGTAATGGATCATAATTTGAAAGAAATAAATTGTTTGCTATAGATTTCCTACATACACAGGTACTGATTCCTCCTCTTACACTACCTTTAAAAAAATGTAACATGTCTGGGTCTGTTATTAACTCCAATTCGACTCCAGTATATCTTAAACAAGCGTCAAAACTTAAACCTGGAAAAGTATAATAATGTGCAGAATCAAGTTTGTAAGTTTCCATACACGTTTTTCTAAAATTTTGAAAAATATCTGCCAAAAGTAATACATCAGATTTAAGATATAAATCGGAATATTCACCGATTGTTTTACATTCAAATAAATTCCAAACATTTTTAGCCCTCTCATATTATTCATCAGTAATGTCTTCATCCGTGAGGTCATTATAAAATTTTTTTTTATCTGGTAACTCCGTTTCATTTAATTTGGCGATATTATCAATATATTTATAAGGGAAAACGCCTTTTTGACGGATATACTTAAATTTTTCTTTTTCATTAAAATATTTGAACACTTCTTTGCATTGTTCATCATTAAGAATGGAAGCTAAATTTGACAAAGAATATGGTAGGAACTGAAATGAATCAATAAACTTAAGATATAGAAATTTTGATTTGGTGAAACCAGTTTTTTTATCTAAATATTGATCTACTTCAATAGATTTTTGAAATGAAATGTATTTCTCTTTATTCTGGGCTATGACAAATAATTGTTCATGATTTGGACATAAATTTTTTATAAACAGATGAGAATCATAATTATGCAAATTGTGTAAAACTACTGGCATGGAATTAGATAATTTATTATTTAAGTTGCATATAGAGTGTGACGGACCTCTATAGGAACCTGTTAAATGACAATGATCAGCAACCTTATCCGAAATTGTAGATTTATCACATATATGACAATCATTCGTATATTCAAAATGTAATTGTTCCAACACATTTAATTTTTTCATTGGTATTAATTTTTTAATCAATTATAATAAATATTAAGGACGTCTCTTTCTAAGTAAGTTATAAAAATTTGTGCACAATTGGGACCCATATAATTTTGAAATTTGGAAAATGAATCATCAAATGAACACTTTATATAATAAGCAAACGGATATGGAATATGTTGACATTTTTTTTCAGTATATGGAGAACTTGGATCTACATCATTAATTTCATTATTTAAAGGCTTAAGAATGCATTCAAAATCTGCATATATAACAAATGGAACTTCAATTTGTTTTTGTATATTCTGAAATTTTTAAATATTTTCGGGAATAATATTTCCAAATCTATCTATTTTGGTTTCAGTTGAAGGTAGATTTATATTTACAAAATCACAATCATATGTGTTATGCCTGACTAATAATTCTTCAGTAGTAAAATATTGTAAACAACCGTCGCATAAAAATTTTTTCCCATGATGTTTAGATAATTGTTTAGAAATTAATCTAGATAAATCCGAAATATAACAATAATGGAAATTTCCATTATCATCTCCAATTAATAATAAATTAAGGAGACGTTCTCGTTTATTTTTTGTATAATGTAAAGGTCCTATAATTTCGAATTGAGTTTTAAAATTATTCTTGATTTTTTCTAATCCATAAACATTAACCGAAATATTGTTTAAATTTTCAAATTTACTTATGTCTTTTAAAGTTAAAGGAAAATTGATACCTTTAAAGTTTAAAATAGTGGTGAAATGTGGATATGACTCCACCTTTTCAATTGGTCCGTTAGGTGAATGAAGAGCTGCAACCACAGACCAGGCGAAACAACATTCATCATTGTTTTGAACGTTGACTACAGCATTTTTCAACTTGATCTCTGACGGTAGTGGTATATATGAAGAAGCTTTTAAGGGGTTGTACTTGTTGATGTTAAGCTCAACATGTAATATTTTTATTAAAATCCATCCTGAAATTAAAGAAGAATAATTAACAACAAATTTATTTTTGTTTAAGTTTAGTTACTAAATATTTAATAAAAAATAATTTACCCGAATCTTTTTCTGCCAGTTCATCAGCTTTCCGGTCAATAATTTTAATAATATCTTCTAGTTTTTGCGTTAATTCTGAACTATTACATAAAATCCGAAATGGGGGTATTCAAAGACTTAACTTCATGACTTTCATTGGAAGGATTTAAGACCAAATAACTCCATGTTGAGTTTGATGCAGGTGTGTCTTTGGATTTCATAACTGATTACCTCAATTATTTTTTGTTGTATTTCGGAGGAAAAATCATAAATGTTGATTTGGTATTGAGTCGATGATATTTTATATGAAATGATTCTTTCCTTAAATGCCGATTTTATTACAGACACTTTTTCATCCCTAACCACCATTGAATTGGTTTTGTGTTTATTTGTTCTCAAATGAGAGAACCATAATGACTTTTTTATAAATATTTTGCAGAATTGACAATATCTTCTTTCACCTAAAATTTAATAACTTCTTTATTAAATTTGCCTCTAATTCATCAAATTAATAACTAATTATTAAATTGAAACAAAATTTCTATTTAAAATTAAACTTACAGCTCTTCTTCTTCTGTTCTAACTGGGGGCCATTGTTAGACTGAATTATCTTCTTGTGGCGATTCAAATTGTCTTTTCGAGTAAAAATGTTGAAGCACTCTTCACATTTAAAATCCATTTTTCTAAAATTAATCTTTTATTGTGAAGCCCAAGTCGATTTTAACACACTGAAGGTAACACGGTCAGGTATGCATTTAAATGGTGGAAAAGAAGTAGGAGGGGAGTTAAGGAATGGGATGGAAAAAACTAAGAGTAGCTTTATAAAGTTCTATCGCCCTTTCCCACATCTTCCTATTCTCCTGAGCTGTTTTATTAGGATCGCAATTTAAAATAGAATCCAAAACAAATCCTAATGATCTTTGATAAGACAGATGTTTATTTTTAATTTCGAAATTTGATTTAGAATGAAAGCTTAGTTTCGGATAATCGTTTTCGAAGGGGATTGACACTTCCGTTTGTGTTAAAACAGAATTTTGAACTGTCTCATCTGTTTTTGTGGAAACAGAATTTAAAATTTCATCGAAATCTGGTGGCGAGTTTTCAAAAATTATTGGAGAATTTGGAATACTAAATACACGGTATGTATTTTGACCGCACGGAATTGAATTTTGACTAAAATTTTCATTTTTTTTAGATGGTTCACTTATTATTGGAAGAATTTCTTGGGAACCACCACCACTAGTAAACGATGCTCCCAAATCTTCACTATAATCTGAAATTTTGTAACTATCCCGTGAACCATCCTCCTCCCCCAAACATCAACCCCCATATTTCTACTACTAGTCGATTCCGAAATTTTATTTTTTTTTTGATTAGTTGAAATTTTGAACAGAGATAGAGGAGAAAATGAAGAATTACCCGGTATTCCTCCAGAATTGTTTTCACTTTCAAAATTTCTAGTTTTCAACATTCCAAAAAAATTTTGTGATTTATTTGAACTCGAATCATTGTCACTGTCACTGTCACTGTTACTCTGATTTTGTTAAATTTTTATTAATTTTGGGAATCCCCATTAGCTTTTTAAAATTGTCGATATTATCTAAATCTTGAGTTAATATGTCGGGAGTATTTGTAATGGGAGTGTCCGTTGTTACATCTAAGTCTTCAGTTAAAAAATTTGGGGTTTCCGGCGTGGTTGTCACTTTCATATTCATTTTTCAAAAAAGCAGGCTGAATTATTATATCTGAAATTATATTAATTTCGTTCACCACTCCTAACTGTTCAGTGGAAGTTGAGGCAAAAGGTGACCTCAATAAAGGTCAATGACCTCAATTGTGCGCGTCACACCCCGCGGAGCCCCCTTCCCCTTCCCCTCCCCTCCTCCCGCAAAAATCTTTCCCCCGCCCCCTTCCCCTGCAAAACCCCCTTCCCCCTTCCTCCCTTCCCCCGCTGAGCCCCCCAGCTGAGTCCCTCTGCTAAGCTGCTTAGGGAGCTACGTCCCCTATAAGTCTCAGTGAAACGTCCTAAAATGTACTGTAAATATAAAAACTCGAGAGGTTTGCGGGCGTATAAAACACAAAATTCCCTTCGGAGCATCTTACCTTAGGGGTCCCCTATAACTCTCAGTGAGACGTAAAAAAATGTGCTGTAACTATAAAAACTCGAGAGGTTTGCGGGCGTATAAAAAACACAAGGCTTTTTTCAGGGCATCTTGCCTGATGCGGGGGGTCCAGGGGGCGGGGGGCCGAAGGACCCCCCGCCCATCCCCCTTCGTGGGGGCGGGGGGGCGGGGTATGGGAGGGATATAGGCGGCGGTTTGAGGGGCCCTCTCCGCGATTTAAAAATCGATATTTTACCTTGACCTACTTTCATCAAATGACTGTTTTGCGAGGTGACTTTTTCATTTTTGGTTCATCACCATTGCTGTCCGCATAAATTTTAATTTTTTTTTTAATTTTTAATATGTTCAGGAATAGAAATTTGGAAATTTAGGTTATGGATGGGAATAGAATTGTAATAAGAAGAAGAGTCAACGTTCATCCTCCGGTACAAGTACCATCCATAACCTCTACAACAAACCCAGAGGAAAATGCGGATCCTCAAGTGGAACCTCAAATAAATCCGGAGGAACCAGTCCAGTGTGACGAAGTCGATTCCACTACAAAGTAAATAGCTTATATTAAGCTTATATTAAATGTTTTAATTTATTATTAGTCTTCCTAATATCAAAACACTAATTGATTTTTTTTTCAGTTGACAGATACAAACAATAGACCAAGTTTAGGGACAGTGTTAAGTGAAACTATTTTTAGGTTAAGTTAAAGTGTTTAAGTGATAGTGAATAGTAACGGAGACGATTTAAGGTAATGTAAATTTTATTTAATTGATCTAATTATAAAGGAGTATGAAGATAACTGTATCTAAATTTCCTATAATATTTTTTCTTTCATATTTATAAACTTATTAATTTTAGATTTAAAACTCTTTAAAATAAGAAAGGATTAAGAATTTTTGAACAGGGTGGTTAATTTAAAATATTTTTTCAATCTGTTATGACTAATTAAAATTTTGTATTGAGTTATGTTTGTTTGTTATTCTTATAAATAAAACATTTTTTTTCGAAATTGTTCAATTCTTTATTCCAATAAGATAAGAATAAATGGATAAATTAAATACAAATAATAATAATTTTAAAATAATAAAAATTAAATAATAATACATTTTAAAATAAATATTCTAGGATTATAATTTCTTCATTTTCACATTTATGAAGTGGTTTGCAACACATAAATATTAAATAATACATTCTAATCTAAATATTCTAGGACTACAGTTTCTTCATTTTCACATTTAATTACGCATAGTTCATTGCGACAGATTGGACATGTTTTATTAATTAACATCCACATTCCTAAACGAGGGATGCAAAATCTGTGATTACAAGGTTCTGGTGACATCATTCTATTAGATAATATATCTTCAAGACATATAGGACATTCTTCGATTTTATTTTCAATTATTTCGTTAACAACTTTTTTTCTACCCTTCGCGACTTCCTACCGTTTTTATATATTGGTTTTTTACCAGGCATTATATTGGCACCACTGGAACATTTGCGCCCCAATCTAAATCAATATTTTTAACACTACTATTACAAATTAAACAAACTTTGTGGGTAATAATTTGATAAAACTGTCTTGAATATATATCGCAATGTAAATCATCACTTAAGCGTTTTAATTTTCTCTTATTATGAGTATTTACGTGTCTATGAGCCCCTACCCTTTGATAATATTGTATAATTTGATAGCATGCGTGACAAAGAGTTTTTTCTTGATTTTCCGTCACTACAAACACTACGATAAAACTCTAAGTAATACAGAACACAACTTCTTTGGGATCAGTGTACTTATGTTTCACTAAACAAAATTTAGCACTAGCACTATCTTCTTCATTATCTTCTTCAATATCGGAGTCACCAGATTCAGCTTCAATTTGTTCGAAATTATTTATATCGTAGTTCAAACAATTTCTGAAGTTCTTCTGAAATTTTTTTTCGTTAAGATATGTATTGTAATCCAATACTCCAATTAATTCATCTAGATCTGGATCTTCTTCTTCAATATTATTATCCATAAATTTTTGAATGAATTTTTTTAATATTTACTTTGTAATATTTACTATTAAATATAAAATTATTTACTTATTATTTACTTATTATTTGTTGGTACTTAATTTATCATCTTTTGTTGCTCCACGTATCTATTTTATAAATTTACTGAAGTGAAAATTCATTGATGGTAGGACTTTATATCGACTTCATGGTCAAATAAGGTTATCCACCTCAAGGTCAAACATAAGGTTAGATCTCCTACTATGATCGGATTCGACGAAAGGTTAGCCATGTTGTTAACTTTAAGATTAAACTCAAGGTGATGTATACGAGGCTTTTTGAAAAGTATAATGAGAGAACAAAAGAGGAGGAGGATGAAAAGTGTTGATGATACGAGGTTTTTTAATAAGTATAATGAGAGATTTGAAAAGTATAATGAGAGAAGAAAAGAGGAGGAGGAGGATGAAAAGTGTTGATGATTTACTCTTCTTACTCCTCCTCCTCCTCTTTCCTTCTCTCATATATCCATTACTAAATATAAAAAAATAATTTTCCATGTCTTCATTTTTGTTGCTCAAAATTCTATCCCATCCGACACCATTTCGATCATCAACGTCTTGGGCTGTTGCTGTTGCAGGAACCAATTCATATTTTGAAGCAAGCTCACCAGGTAAATATGGAATATTGACGAGGTATTCTTTTAATTCTTCTTCAATCATTTCAGCACAAAATGTATCCATGTCTATGGAACCATATTAAAACTTGTCTCACATGTGTGCCCCAGCCATAAAATTGATTGCATCCCCGATTCGTTCTTGTATTGATCGTTGGTTGCCTCAATAGGCGGCCAATCATTTGCGCTATCTAACATATCGTGAGCCATATTTCTTAATTATCTCAAAAATATGTATCTATCTACACATTCGTTGACGGTCGTCGTCGCATCAGCAGACATCTTTAACAGAAATAATGAACACGCGTAAGTATTCTGACATGTGCAACTATATTTTAAATTTAATTACATCCTTTTTTTTCAAACAATTTACATACAATTTACTCCAATGAGCCAAAACGTAATAATGTTAGAGTATTGTTTCCAAAAACTCTAGTGTCCTGCCCCAAATTAGTTAGAGTGTATTTCCCTTTAGTTTTACTCATAATATCTACAATATCGTCAGACAGTGTTTCGGCCACACGTTTTGGCAAAAAAGTCTAGAATGTGCTATTATCACTGCCATCGTGTAACGCCACTAGAAGAGTTTTACCAAATCGTGTAGTCATTGAAACCATCTTTACAATTTTATACACTTTGCCCACAATCATTTCGGTAACCTTTTTTCTCTCTAAAATCTCGAGATCTCTGCTAAACATTTCATTAATTTCATCTAGAGTTTCTTTTGCAGTGCTCATTATTGAAAAAATGGATAACTTCAAGGACAAAATATAATGAAAGAAATAACTACATTTAATGTACTTTATTGATTGACATTTTTCTGTCGTTCTCATATACGGGTAACATGATCGTTTAAACCTAAATTTCTTAATTTGTTCAATAATATTTTTTCGTTTTTATTTCTTAAAAAATTCTTACAAACTATACTCGCTAAAATACATACTTCAGCATGGTCCATATACTTAAAAAAATACACTAAAATCCTGAGCCTCCGAATCTTGCATTTCATATGCGTAAAATTCCTAACAGGCTGCAGAAATTAGAAATTCTTCATACGTTTCTCTCATTAAACTTTCCATATTAACTACTACTACGTTAAACTTAAGTCCTAGGCTCTAATTTCACTTAACACAACCGGATCTGCAATTAAACTAATCAGTTTTTTCAAATAGTCACTAAAGACCAACTTTTTTATTTCATGAACAAAGTCTAGTAAATGTAATGTTTTGCTGCAATATTTACGACATGCATTCGCAGTCTTTTCATATTCAAAAGCCAAATCACAATAGCGCGACGCCCATTCTGTTCGACTTTTCATTGCATCATTGAAATAATTACTAGCCGTTTCAGTGAACTCATCGCCCAATTTTTTTACTGTCTCTTGCAAAGTACTATTCATATTATTCACTTATTTTTACACTAGTAGTGGGAATAGGGGGCTTGTACTTCACCCCCCCACCACTTATTTGATTGGTCAGCCAAGAATGACCTTGTTTCTGATTGGCTGCCCAAGTTCGCCCCCTATTCCGATTGGTTTCATAAACTCCGCCTCTTTTTGCTCCACCTCCTACCTCCTTCCTAACCACCACAGTAGTTGGAGGGGAGCTGGTATTTTAAAGGACTGAATCTGAGCGAGCTACATTCATTCACAGTTAGTCTTAAGCTTACATAGAAGATTCACCACTAATAACGAAAAGTGTTAAATTAAAAATAAGTGGTAGTTATGAACAGTGATTTGCAAAATGAAATAATCAAATTAGGTAAACAGTTTACTAAAATTCAAAATTCCGAATTAAAGAATGCAATGCTAAGAAAAACGCACCCCGAGTGGGCACAGGTATATTATGAGACTGCCTTCCAATACCAATTAGCTGCAGAAGCCTGTTTAAATTATAGAAAAACACAAAATTTACTGAAGTTCGTTCATGAAATAAAGGAAATAGGATTCAGTTACTTTTTAAGGATATTGAAGGATTATATAAAAGATCCTGATATATTAAAAGAAATCGTGGAAGAGGAAGAGAGAGATAAAGAGATATTGAGAAACAGGGAGGTTTTAGTGTAGGATTTATTATGGAATTATTAATAAGAGAAATGTATGAAGAGTTTTTGATGTCCACAGCCTGTTCCGAGTTTTATGCATATGAAGGTCAAGAAAGTGAAGCGCAGAATATTATATTGTTTTTAAATTATATAGAACATGCAGAATTATGTTTACTAGCAGCTAAATGTTGTAGCGAATATTTAAAAAATAAAAATATAGATATTTTATTATGTAAACTTCAAGAACTAGGATTAAATAATAATATTTCATGTATTAGAACAATGTTAGAAAATAAAACACATAATTTGTAATCAAGTCTTTTATTACATAAAAAAATTGTTGTAAAGGTAATAAACATTTGATAATGCACATACACATGGTATTTTTTGATGATAAAAGCAGCAAGGATCCATTTTCTTTAGGGTGGGTTGTTCATCAATCTCGATAACTGGTTTCATGGAATATTTCTTTACGAAATCTGCCTTTTCTTCCCCTTTTACATAAACATAGTCCACCTTAGCACTTAAATCTCTTATGATATCTCCACATTTGTGTAATGGCGTAAATCCTTCACACCACTCAATGCAATGGTAATTTTTTATTAACCACAGAGCTTGTTTGTGTAAATAGGATGGTAAATGACCCATCGGAAATGGAGCTTTGAAAATAAAATGACTTGCCTTTTGCCCATCGTAAGCTGCTAATTCCTTTACAATAAATTTATTATTTTCAATTTTGAATCCTTGAAGATCTAGAATAAGTTTCATATTTTCAAATATTTGAATTTCTTGATCATTTCTACTTTTAATTGATATTCACTTATTTGTTTTTTTAATTTCTGCAACTGAAGTTGAAAATCTAATACTCGAACTGAAATCTCGTAAGACATTATATAAATGAAGAATTCTGGTTTGGTTACGTTAATAAATATCAAAATTGACGCATGCGCTCTTAAGCATAAGTAGCGGTTTGTTTAAAAGGAGTATTTTATCTTAAGGAAATTGTATTACAGCTGTTTCACAATTTTTGTTAATGGATTGTAACTGAAAACTTTATCATGAATTATAACACAATATGCCGCTGTTTTAGGGGGTATTTTTTCCTTGGTTTCAAATTCAATTCTCATGGTTACTGGACCTGTTTGTAGTAAATCTCTTTGATGTGAACAATTAATGTAAACTATAGGAGCATTTTCTTTAAATTCTTTTGGATTAA
This sequence comes from Diaprepes abbreviatus, assembly GCA_034092305.1. Lineage (NCBI taxonomy): Eukaryota > Metazoa > Arthropoda > Insecta > Coleoptera > Curculionidae > Diaprepes > Diaprepes abbreviatus. Next base: position 2,989,901 of record JASJET010000091.1, on the reverse strand, counting down.
AAATTGGTTCCACTGGAGAGTTATAATACCCTTGACGAAAGTCTGTAAACATTTCATACAGAGTAGCAAATTTATTATTTTCAAAATCAAGTTGAAGATCATTGTAAGGATATCTTTCTGAATTTAAAAAGACATTCATATTTCTTAAATTACAATGATCAAATTTACTCATATCCATTTTTAGATTACCACGTCTATTTTTCTTAAAAGCAATTAGAACATGACGCGGCGTTTCGACTTTTGTAGATGTTTTTACGGGCCAGTTGTGCCTCGTAGTTTCCAATAACTCTGGATATTCAACTAATTCCCAGCTTCGGAAGGTTATTAGTATATCACTATTTTTGTCAGTAATTTTAGTAAGTGCTAATTCTTGCGGAATCGCTACAGTAAGATGAGGAACTCTCCAACACAACTTTGTAATTTTAATTTTGGGTTTTTCATCTTCATTACTGGATAATAATGCATTTGTATCATCATTACTTCTTATTAGAATAAGTTCTTGTTGTGAATTAAGAATAATCTTATTATAATCTTCAAAAAATCCTGAATACATCTTTAATGGTATACATAATGAAACATTACCTTTGTCATCAGTCATAATTTTTTCTTTAGATTTTGTTTTCGGATACCAACCGGCATTTTCCAATTTAGCACTTTCATTTTGATTAAATGAAATATATCCCTTAAGAGTTGAAGTTATACCAATATCCCGAACGGAGTCAATAGTAACACCATTTAAAATATAGCGCAATTCTTTAAATAAAAATGCCGGAGCATTATTAATTAAAACAGTATTAGCTAAAGGGGAATCATCTTCTTTAGTTACTTGCAATTCCACATAAATTTCACTTTTGCAAGGTAAAGGATATTTTCCTGTTTGTTGCAAAGCAATTCTGATTTCATCATTTGGTCCGAGTTTTGTAGGATTAAAAGGATCGAAAGAAAGAATTTCCCAGCTTAATATTGATTCATCAACCAATACATTTTCTCTTACATTTAAATAATCCATTTTTATTTAAGTTTAAAACCCAAACTTTGAAGAAATTTTCTATTAGAAGGTGTTAACCTTTGGAAGTTTGATTTCCTACTAAAGGAAGTTGGTTTCTTTCTTGTCTTATTAATGTTTTTATTATTAAATTTTCTAGTAAAGTTTGCAGATTTATTGTTATATAATATTACCATCTTTCATCTACTTTTTTAAGATGTAGTCTGATGGTTATGGTTTCTTCTCTAAAATTAACCAAATCACCTTCCTGATCTATTATTTTAATGGCTATTTTATCAATTACTTTAACGGTGACTGGGAAATATATGACGTTTTGAGGTGACTCAATTATTTTGAACCCTGGAACAACGCTCGGGAAAAATTGGTGTATTATATGAACAGGTTTCCCGTTTAAATATGATCCCTCTGCAATACTGCAGTCTATATTTATTGAATTTACTTTAATTATTTCTGCGGGAAAATCTGATATATGTTCAATGTTGGCTTCCAATCGCCCATTTTTAAACCCTAATAATTTACCAATAGTTCCTTCACGAAAAGTTATGGGGGCTGAACATTTAAGATCTGTACGCAAAGTATTATTATTTGCATAAAGACTAAAACTAATTTTATCCTCATCCAAGTTTTTTTTTAAAAAATCTGTTATGTCTTATGGCTATTTCTAAATTTTCATCATGAATTAATACATTATTCCCAACATCAATATTGGGAATTGCATTAAATGTTTCGAAATTTACAAGACCGATAACATATTCAACATCTTCATCTAAATATATTGGAGGATGTAACTCTGATGTTAAAATAGCGGAATTGCCGCTAAGAACAAAACTATATGACATTTTACTTTAAAAATGTGTTTAATAATAAACTAAAATTACGTGTTACATATGGTTATAAAGAAATTTTAGACACAATTGACCACAATTTGTTTTGTTAAAGTTTTGATAACTGTTATAATTATAATTAACAATATTATTATTTTGGTCGCTATAAAAATATTTAATTAATTCATAAGGGGGTCGCAAATTACCATAACTATCAAAATATATTATGTTTTTTCCTTTTTTTGTATATGCTATCCAGTGAGTACCAGCACCACTATGATTATCTAGATTGACAATTGCACTTTCAATTATCTTTATCTTTTTTGGTAATTTATCCCTCATAAAAATACCACGAAAGTAGGGAGTTTGTAAATATTTAACGTATTTAAGTAAATCATAATTTGTAAGTGCTTTTCGAGGTATATGTTTTAGCAGTTTTTTGAATAAGGTTTCAAGTATAATCCACATCCTGTTTTATAGGGTTTTAAATAAAGTCCACTTCCTTTTTTTCCTACCGCAATGGACTCCATCATTTGATTGTGTCGTTTAGATTCTTCTAATTTCGCTTTGGCTGCTTTTGCATCTTTTACTGCTTTAGCAATACCTGCAGCCCCTCCTCCAAGAGCACCAAGAGCAGACAAACCAGCAAATAAAGGTATAAGTGGAAGAAATCCGCCAGTCTTTGGGATTGGAATTACCCTTTTCTTTGGAGGTAACACTTTACCTGTTTTTTTAATAGCTTTTAAAGCAGTTTGAATACTTTCATTTAGGTCTTTAAAACGTTTCCCCTTAATTCCTTTTCTAGCTTTTGAAATTACCTGAGATAATGATAGTCCTCGTCCTTTTCGGGTTTTTCGCTTGAACTTTCTTCTCGTTCGAAGTCCCATACCTAATTTTCTTTTAATTTTCATAGCACCAGTAATTCCTAGTGCAGCAGTTTTTTCCCCAAAACTCGAATCTTTAGCTTTGAACCTTGATAAAGCTTTGTCAGCTAATATTTTATCAGCTAAATGCCTTCTTTTTATATCATTTGATTGTGAGTAAGCAATATCGTGTTCTTTACAAGCCTCATCCAATAAATGTATACCTTTATCACCTCTTGACAATCGTTTTTCCAATTTTGTTCTAGGTCCACAAAAATTATAACCAGGAATATGCAATTCAAAGGGTAATTTATTGATTAATGAGTTTACTAAACCACTTCCTTTCCTTTTGCTGTTTGTCTTGTAAATGATTTGTTTATTATGTGATGGAAACATTATATATAGTCACAATCCTAGTGATAACTAACCAGTTACATCACAATACCGAATATTAATAGTTTGTTTTATATATAAAATGAGAGTTGAGAAACAACCATACTCTATAACAATTAAGGATCATGAAAGTTCAGTGAATGGTTTTAGAAAACATGGAAAACTGTTTGAGGGAAATAGTAAAAGAGGGTTAATTATTGGCCCGTCAGGCTGTGGCAAAACCAATGTTATTATTAGTTTAATTGAAGATCCGAATGGTTTGCGATTTGAAAATCTGTATGTTTATTCAAAATCCTTATATCAACCAAAGTACAAATATTTGAGAACACTTTTTAAACCTTTGAAAAAAATTGGATATTATGAATCTGAAAATGAAGAAACAATTGTTTCACCAAAACAAGTTAAACCAAACTCTATAATAATATTTGATGATATAGTGTGTTGTAATCAGAACGTTGTAAAAGATTATTTTTGTTTCGGAAGACATAAAAATACTGATTGTTTTTATTTATGTCAAACATATTCTTCTATTCCGAAACAATTAATTCGTGACAATGCAAATTTAATTGATATATTTCAACAAGATCGAACAAACTTAAAACATATTTATGATGATCATGTTAATATTGATATGTCATTCAACCAATTTAATGAGTTGTGTTTAATATGTTGGAAAGATAAATTTGGATTTTTGGTAATAGACAAAGACTCTAATGTGAAATCTGGCCGATATCGAAAAGGATTTGATTCATATATTTACTTATAAAAATAAACGTTTGATGGTAAATTATACCAATCATGGATGAACGTTTAGCAAGAGAGCTAGTTAAATCAAGAAAAGCTGTTAAACAAAAATATCAGAGTTTAAAAAATGCGGAATTTGAGGCGCAAACTAAATTGGAGGAAACATATAAACCGATAATTCAACCCTTACAAGAATTAATTTCAACGATTGGTAAAATTGAACCTGTTGAAATAAAGGAAGAGCTACACACACCAATTAAAAAAATTTATGAAACACCACAAAAAAGATCAATTCAAACACTAACACCAAAGAGAAAATTACAATATGGAACATCAACACCAGAAAAAAGAAAGACGGGAAAAACTCCACTCCTTCCTACAGAAATACCATCGATTATTGACTGGGACGCGAGTTTAGCTTCAGCAAGTCAAATGCCATCTATACAACAAACAAGTATTATTGCAGAAACTACCCCTTCTTCAGATTCACATTCCACAATAGGAAATCTTTCAGATATACTAGAACAAACACGGCAAACAGTTCGAACATTTGTTGATACAGATTTATATAAAGAATATTTATCAGGATTTGATGAATTACCGCGCCAATATATTGATGGCGGTGTAAAAGATGTTGAACATGAGTTTGATCACCAATATGGAATAGTTCATGATTTGGAAACCGAGAAATTCTTTTTGGGTTTAACTCAAAAACCTGTCGAAATTATTGGTAGAAACATCAAAATTGAAGGAATAACCTATACAGGTACACCAGGTTTATATGAGTTATTATTTAAAAAAGAACCAATAGGGTATAGAAAACAAGATTTGGAAAATTATATGGATATTTTAAAAAGAACCAATGCATACCGTAGAAATAATGATCCAAATGAGCAGGTGCAGGGAAATGGATCACATAAATATATTTCTATAATAGGACCTTATTTGCAAAGCAAAGGAATTACAAAAACTAAAACTCTAAATCTCGAATCACAACAAGCAATCCAGGGATTTTTTTGAAAGACGCAAAGCTCCATATAGAGAAAGTCGAATGTCTTCAAAAAAAACCGGATTTGGTATAACTTTAAAAGTTAATAAACCTAATACAGATTACATATATTGGGATAATGTAAACGAACTTGTTGAGAGACTTCAACTATTGGTAGCATCCATGCTTGCGGGACACACTGGTCATAACAATGAAATTATTTCCATTATTGAAGAACTAAGAGAAGCGAATATTATTATATAAAAGAACATAATAGATACTTTTAAACATTTCTAAAATGACCATCGATAAATTTGGTCGTCATATTTCAAAAAAATCTGCTCTAAACACATTATTATCATTAGAAAATAAAATATTATCAAAAGTTGAAGAGAAAATAATAAAAAATTTTGAAAGCGATGTAAAATATATTGAAAACAAATTAATTCAAAATTTAGATCCCGGGTTGAAAAGTGACGTTAATAATTTAAATAAGAGAATAAATGAATATGATAACAACATACAAAATATTGCAAAAAAGATTAAGTTATTTGAGGACTAAGTTATTCCTGAATATAATGACAAGATAATTAATTTGAAAAATACTGTTGATGGAAATGATGAGGTAGTAGAAAAATTTTCTCAGAAAGTTTCTAAATATGCAAATGACTTTGACGTAGTGAAGTTAAAATATGATAAAGTTGATGATTTTGAAAATGAAATAAAAAATGAAATTACATCAATTAAATCAATAATTAAGGATACTTCAGCAATTGACAACGCCAAGAATAGTATTTCCAAGGAAATTACATCAAAGTTTCAAAATTTTACTAATATGCTTAATGATAGAGTAGCAGAAGAAGTAGGGAATTTTAAGAAAATACATGACGTTATGGATAAAAATACACAAAATCTTGAAAAATCAATGAACACTCATTTTCTAATTCACAAAAAAGATACCGACAAAGTTAATGAATTTAAAGAACAAATTAAAGAATTTGAAATTAAAATCAATGCATATAAATCAAATTTACAATATTTAGAAAACAAATTGTAGGAGGATTTTCAAAACGAAAATGAAAATATTGAAACAGAATTCAAAGATCAAATTACAAAAAATAATGAAAAAATCGAGGATATACTAAAGCAATTAAACCATCTAAAAACCAAATCTGAAACTTCTTTTGACGAGGGAAATTTTACAAAGGTAATTGATGAAAAATTACAAAAAGAATTAGAATCCTTACTACAAGTAGTGCAAGCTATAATGGAAGTTTCTAAAAAGGATATATTAATTAAAATTAAAAATAATAGTTCAAAAATCGAGGAGATTTCTTTACTGATAAAAGAACTTGAAATATCTTATACAGATATATTAGACAAAGCTGAAAAGACAGCGTAGTATGTAGAAAAAAAAATTGTAAAAATGACATTAGATATAACAAATGCAGAATTTCAATTAGGAAAAGATATAAAAAATCTAGAAGATAAATTAGTAAAAGAAATAAAATCATTAAATGAATTAGTTCAAAGAGCTGCTGAAGTTTCTAGAAAAGAATTTAATGATACAATGAATTATGCAAGAGAAGAAATGAATTCAACATTAGGTGGTTTCAAAAAAAATTATACGTTATCAAATGTTGTTTTGGAAACTAAATTTAATGTGAAAATGTCTGATCTTAATAACAACATCACCCAAATAAATTCGTCAATAAAAGAAATTAGAAATGAAAATAACAAATTATTTGAAACAATGGAAAATAAATTTAATGTAAAAATTTCTGATCTTACTAACAACATCACCCAAATAAATTCATCAATAAAAGAAATTAGAAATGAAAATAAAAAATCATTTGAAGCAGTGGAAAATAAAATTAAAGAACTTACTAAAAAAAACTGAGATGACTTTTTCATATTTTACACAGTCAGCGATAAAGGGTTTTTATAAACGGTTTAAAGTTATTTATGGGATTTATTTTCGAGAGTAAGGTATAAATTAATAATGAGTAAAATTAAGCAAGACGTTGTAAATGAATTACATAAACCAGCGAGAAGGCGATATAGAAGGAGACGAACAATTGTAAAAGGGCTTAATGATCTATTTCAAGCTGATCTGATTCAAATGCAGCCATATGCGTAATTTAATAGGGGTTTAAGATATATTTTAATGGTAATAAATGTGTTTTCTAAATTTGTATGGGCAGAACCTGTAAAATCCAAAACTGGTAAAGATGTAACAGCTGCAATGAAAAAAATTCTATTAACTTTAAAAACTCCCCCAAAAAATCTGAATACTGACCAGGGTAAAGAATTCTTTAATCAAGACTTTCAGAAACTTATGGAGCAGTTCAAAATTAATCATTACAACACATTTTCTAATACGAAAGCTAGTATTGTAGAGAGAGTAAATAGAACTATAAAAAACAAAATGTGGAAAAAGTTTAGTTTACTAGGTAATTATAAATGGATCAGCTTTCTTAAAGAAATAATTACAGAATACAATAATACTAAGCATTCAACAATCGGAAAAAAACCAAACGAAGTTAACAAAAAGAATGAAATGGAAATCTTGAAATCAGCTTATACCCATAGGAAAACTGTGGATCCCAGATCACCAAAATTTCGTGTCAGTGATAGAATACGAATAAGCAAGATTCGTGAACAATTTTCTAAAGGTTACACACCCAACTGGTCAAACGAAATTTTTCAAATAAAAAAAATCCAGCTGACTAATCCAACAACGTATTTGATTCAAGATGGAAACGGGATAGATATTCAAGGAGGTTTCTATGAGGAAGAACTTCAAAAAGTAAGACACCCAAATGTATATCTGGTGGAAAAAGTGTTAAGAAAGAAAGGAAACAAAGTATTTGTAAAATGGTTAGGATTAGATAAATCTTATAACTCTTGGATCTTCAAGGGAGATGTGATGTAATAGTAATTAATGATGTAATAATAATTGATGTTTGTAATAAAAAAATGAATTTTTATATATATATTTGTTTTATTTAAAAATAAGCTTATTACATAAACATTTTTTTAAATACAATATTCCTATAATCAGAGTCTAATATGGGATTTAAAATTTCTTCAGTCAATTTAATCCTTCTTCTAAAATGTTTCTGATTTATAAATTCTTCAGAAGTCATACGAGCTTTTCTGTAGGCAAAGTTCCAAGCAACCATCAGATGAATTTGGTTTCTTGATTCATCAATAGATACTGTCTTCTTCATAATAGTGCTTAGACTTTAATTTTTGTTCTAGTTCTTCGGGATGATTCAAAAGCAGTTCCAGCATGGAGCATACATTTTCACTATTTAGATTTTGTTTTGGAGAAAGGACATTATATATTTTGTCAAAGGAATCTCCATCGTAAAAGTTGTTATTTCTAAAAACGTTGAAATAACGTCGAAAGTTTTGTTTTTGTAAAACGTTTAGTCTATATTCTATAAGTGGAATTTGTTCCCATAGTCTGCAGACAGTTTCATTTCCATAGTAAATAAATTCACAGCTTTTCGCAATCTTCACTATTGGTAATTCACCAATCTTTTCAAAATGAATAGATAAATTTTGCAAATATATCGGTTCATTGAAAACATTAGGTGAAAACATATAATTTGTTATAACTCCTTGATATTGCAATAAGTTCTTCCAATCATCTTCATTTAATATCACAGATTGACCATTTTTAGCACCAAGTTCAATGCATGGTAGAAAATCACTTTCCACCCACAAACCAATCGCAGCATATTTAGAGTTAGAATTATTTAAATTATATTTTGTAGAATTTAGAATTGTTTTTTTTATTTTCTTTTTTAATGAATAATTTTCAAATATATTTTTACTCTGATTACTGAACATCTTGAATGATGTATTTCAAAAACTAACTAGCTATCTGTTTACTCTCAAAAAACTAACTATCTATCCGTTTGCTCCTAAATTTTATACATTTTCCCTCTCCTCTCAAGTGGAGGGGTAAACTTATTTTCCTTCTCCATTTAAGAGGAGGGGATAAACTTTAAATGTCTTTATACTAACAAGAATCAATAAAAAACAAAATTTATATTATTTTTAAACATTTATTAAATAATTTTATAGATATTTTTTTATGAAATACAATAAAATTAAACATGTACAAATAAATATTGCTGCTGCAAATATAATAACCAATATATAACAACAGAGACAATGACAGGATTCTTCTTTTTTATTGTTGAAAGGAATCCAATCTGAATATTGTAATGGTTTGTTTGTCATTGAATATTTAATTTTTATGAATGTATTTTCACATAAAGCAGAATCAGTTACATTATAGGTAAAAAAGTGTGAATTTCCAACAAGATATGTCATTTTCATCTGTTTGTAGCAATCTGTTTCATTTTTGAGGGCATTTATACATATATCAGCCCTAACTGCATTAGGAATGTAATTTACATATAGCACATTTCCAACAAGGGAAACTAAAACTATTAAAGATGCAGCAGTCATTGTTGTAATATTACTAACAAATAGTGGTATTTGTATACAATATATATGTCTTTGGATTCAGTTCCCCCTCCAACTTTTAAAGCTTCAAAAACGACTTACATATATTATCATCATATAAAATGATGATTTCATAAAGATGAAAAATTACTAGGAGTAGTTAATTCTAATCGTGGTTTTTTATTTTTAGATGCATTTTCGTTTTCGGAACTTAAAGAAGTTAGAGTATCATACATCATTTTCATATCTTTATCAAAAAAATCTGTTTCCAAAATATCTTTATGTCCCATGCAAGAGTTTTTGTGGAATTTGGTATACAATATCTTTTATCATCATGAGTTGTTAATGCCAATTTATTTAACAAATTAGTGTATATGTTATGCATATCTGACTTGAATACATACATGGTGCAGAATATTTGTCACCTTTCTCAACAACATCTTTATAATCTGATAATGTTAATTGATTTTTTATACATGATTTACTAACACCTTTTGCTTTTTTATCTACACTATTTTTGGATTTGATGCAGTATGCTTTAGCACCAGTTCCATAAAAACTTTCAATGGGAATCCCTTTGTACTCATCTTTAAATTTACCAACAACTGATGTTGTAATAGGCATGCAATGAATATTTTGTTCAGAAAAATTAGAAGTATCAAATTTATCCAGATTTAGCTTCATATCTTCATAAAAGTTTTGGGTCTGAACTTCAAGAATTAAGAAATCAGTATCCGTATATAATAAATTTAAATTATTACCATATTTAACTTTTAAATACCCGTAATAAAAATTATACATCACAGTTTTTGCAATATCCAAGATACTCATCCCAACATAAATTGGTTTATTGTATTCAATGCAAACCTGTTGAAGTTGAAGAGCAACTAAATTTTCAGAGAAAATTTTAAAATCCTTTAATTGAGGTTTAAAAATAAGTTTTTCGGCACTAAATTTATTACCCTGTCTTTCCCATTGAGATACTAATTTAATATCTGCTCGCCTATCAACATTTTCCATGGTTTTACCGAAAATTGAATTATTTGCCAATTTATAACAATTTTTATCAAATTTATTTTTAGATAAATTTCGTAAATTTGTATTTAAATCTATATATTCCGCTAACCATGGTGATTGTGTAAACTTAACTGCTCTGTGTATTTTTATGATTTTGAGTCCAAATTCTAGACATTGTTTCAGATATCGGTAATGAATGATATAGTTATATTTATTATGTAAGTTTGGAATCAATTTGGAGTGGTTTGAAATTGGCGGTGTATATTGTTCAGGACAAAATGGGAAATCATTATGACTATCATGTAAATAATTTGGATATTCTAAATCAACTTCAAATATGTACCCTATAGATGATGTATCTGAAAGTTCGGATAGATTTAAAGTTTCTATTTCGAGCTTAGGTACCCAAGCAAAATTTTTTTCAGGCAAATATTGTTTCATAGCATAACCATACAAATTTGTGGCGTCTAAGTAAGTGATATATGTTGTAGGTCTTTCAGGATTAAAATTTTCTAAGAATGGATTATTTGCTTCAGATTTGCGTTTGGAACAAGTGCTAACCCCACCACGAACACCTTTTTTGAAAAAATGAAGCATATCTGGTTCCGTTAATAATTCTAATTCTTCATTAGTTAATTTCATCATTGCATCCCAGCACATAGAAGGGCTAGTAACATAATTAACAGGATCTAACTTATAGGTTTTAATACATGTGGATCTATAATTTTCAAAAACATCAGCCAAAAGTAAAACATCAGATTTTAAGTAAATATCGGAATAAGCCCCTATTGTAGAACACTTAAATAGATTCCACACTTCTACAGCACGATTGTAGTCTTGAGGAGAGATATTTTCATCGGTTAAGTTATTATAAAATTTATCAATCGATGGTAGAGATTTCTCATTTAATTTTCGTTGGAATCTATGTAAGAGTATGGAAATACCCCTTTTTTGGTCTAATGTATCGAAATTCATCAGCATTTGAGAAAAACTTTTTAATTTCAAAACATTGTGAATCTTGTAGAGTTTGTGATAGCGACTCTAAAGACTCTGGGAGAAATTGAAAAGAATCTATAAAGCGTAGTCGCAAAGAAACTGGTTTCCGCTTTTCTGACACATAACTGTCAACAAAAATTTCCTTACTAAAAGAAATATACTTTTCTTTATTTTGAGCTATAACACTAATATTTTCTTTATTATAGCAAAGCGATTTAATAAATAGGTGAGAATCATAGTTTTTTAAATTATGCAATACTATTGGTATATATTTTGGAGGTTTAAAATGCAAATTACAAATTGAGTGGGCAGCTCCTCGATATTTACCTGTAATATGACAATGATCTCTACACTTTATGAAATTTCCTTTTGAAAAAGGTTTTTCACATATGTAACAAATGCTAGAATTTTCATACTCAATCTGTTCTACAGATGACAAATCTTTCAATGGTACTTGATATTTTAAATATTTTTTATAAATTTCTTTTACATCATTTTCAATGTATTCAATAAATTTTAAAGCGCAATCTGTACCTCTATAAAGTTTAAGGCAAACAACATTCTCATCAAATGATGATTTAATATAATAAGCAAATGAATAGGGTATATGTTCAGCAGTTTTAATAGTATATGAGGTTGTCGAATCAGGTGTAGATTGTTGGCACTCAATGTTTTTTAAATAACATTCAAAATCGGCATATATAACAAAATTAGCTTTATACTGTTTCTGAATATTTTGAAACTTTAATATATTTGCAGGAATATAATTTCCAAATTTATCCAAAATCAAATTATCTGAAGGAAGCTCAATTCGAACAAAACTACAATCACGTTCTAAATGCGCGTTAAGTTTTTCATATGTTCAAAATATTGAAGGCATCCATCACATAAGTATTTTTTTATTTTCTTTTTTGATAATTGTTTGGATACCAAGCAACCTAAATCTTTTTATCCAACAGTAGTGGTTATTTCCATCATCAGAACTTATTAAAGCAAATTAATATGTATTTTTTCTTTTCATTATTATAATGTAAAGGACCGACAATCTCATATACATTTTTATTATCTCTAAAAAATTTTTCAACTCCATATACATTTATGGACAAATTATTTTTTTCCTCAAACTTTTTTATATCTAATAATTTTACTGGAAATTCAATACCTGTAAAATCGAAAGCGTTTCTGAAGTCTGGATATGATGAGGTCTTTTGAGGATTACCAATTGGCTGGTATGCTGCTGAAACGACTGCCCAGGCGAAACAGCAATTGTCCTCATTCATCACATTCACTATTGATTTAGAAAATGTTTGCATCTTAATGTAGGAGGAGGCATTCAATGGGTTGTACTTATTGATGTTGACTTCCAAATGCAGAATTCTTTGTAGAGCCCACCCTGTAGTAGGAATTAAAAATTAGTTTCTGAATAATATTTGTTAGAGATGTTTAAGTGATATTAAGAAAACTTAGCTCTTGAGATTAAATAATAATTACCTGAGTCTCTTTCCGGCAATTCATCTGCTTTGGTTTCAATAATCTTGAATAAATCATTGTAAAGCTGTTGTAGATCAGTTGTATGGGTTACAATGAAGAACGGTGTATTAAATGACTTAATTGAAGTAGAGGTTAAAGTTGGAGAATAATATATCCCAAATAACTCCAAATTTACTTTAGCACATGTAAATTCTTGTTGGCGCTGGCGTATTAATGTTTGCACTTTATTACCAACATCTTGCTGAAACTTTTTGATGTCGATGTGATAATTCTGCGAATATATTCTGTAGGAAGCTATTCGACATTTAAATGCACTCCTGATAATGTCAATTCCATTTCCATATTTTATGCAGCTCCTGTTTTATGAATATTTGTCCTCAAGTGTGTGCTCCAGGAATTAGATTTGACATTTACTTCACAATCTTGGCAATATCGCATTTGAGGTCTTGAAAGTAGTTCATCAACTGAAACAATTATTATTTTTTAATTTCTCTGTAAAACTTTATTAATATTAAAAAGTACAATTAAAAGAAAAATTATAGCTAAATATGTTATAAAAAAATACTTACGATTAATTATATAATCTTCCAAGTTAAAGGTGTTTTCGTTATTAACAACATTTTCTCGAAGGTGGCGTACAATATCTTGTTTTCTTTTAAATTCTCTTAAGCAGTGCGTGCAAAGGAGAGTCATTTTAAAATGGAATCGATTAGGGCCGTGTCGCTTTTAAATAAATACAATTTCGATCTATCAAGACCCAATGACATAGAATAATTAGCAATTTTTTCAGCTCGCGCAATTTAGAAAACTTTTGGATTTACTTTTGAATTAACTTTTGGATTCACTTTTTAATTTGAAGAAAAACATGGATTTTTTTAAAAAAATATATTTCCCAAATTTAAAAGAAGATCGCCTTGTCGTTGAATACAATTTTTAACGTCTTTTAAAGTCGAATTTGATAAATTATTACATATATTATCTAAGTTTAAATAGGAATAAACCATTGACTTAAATCTAGATGTGGCACACCTTGTTTCATTCCTATTTAAGCTCGGCTTAGTTTTCTTATGTAGAAACTTATCTAATTCTCCAATAGCGACTTTATTTGTTGGATTGATCTTCGGAGCTGTTGTTACAGCGACTGGTAAAGAATTTTTTTGAAATTTGTGCCCTAAAGTTTGGGAACTAGAAATATCACCGTCCAATTTGACTTTTTTAAATCTGGACTATCATTTGTTTCTGATAAAGAACGTTTTTTGGAAAAATTTTTTTCAATTAAATTTTCAGAACTTTGTTCTAAATTTAGGCCAGAAGGATTTTTCAAAAATTGATTTGATTAGAGGAAGAAATTAAGGGACATTGAGGCTGCTCATCTTCAAAATTTTCAGTATAAGTATATACCTCAATGTCCCCCATAATTTCGCCACAACTCAAATCAAAAACATCTACCGAATTTACTGAATTTCTGGTATAGCCAAATTTGGATGGTTGTTCAAACCCCTGAATAAAATTTTGATCCAACCCTTCAATTAAATTTTGATCCAACACTTCAATAAAATTATGTTGAGCTTTGGATGAGACGTTTATAACAGTCTCAACGCTGTCGTTGGAATCCTCTGATGAATCTGACGATGCATCTGAAATTGGCGAATAGTGGGGGCGATAAACCTCTTCCATATTATTTTTCGAAAACCCCCAATGCCAATCCTCTTATCATTATTTAAGCTCCCTCGTTACCAACCCCATTATTATTATTGTTTAAAACCCCCTTATTATTTGTTCCTCCACAGCTCTCAAAAGTCTCCTGATATTCCACATCACCCTTAATTAAATTTTGCCCTGAGCTATTTTCACAAATTTCACCCCCTTCTAATATATCTAAAAGTTGTTCCAAATTATATCCCTCATTTATTTCAGAATTGCTAATTAAATTTTTCCTCAATATATCATTATTTAAATCAACGAAATTAATTGTTTCAAGAGGTTCTTGAGGAATATCTGGAATAATAGATTCATCCAAAACTTTTAAGAGCTGTGTCAAAATATCGCTTTCACCAATTTCGGAAGAATCGCCAGATTCAGATGAATTGTTAAATGTATTAATATCAATTTCCCTAAATTTAATATCTAGCTCCTCGTCGCTTAACCCACAAAATGAACAATCCATCAAATCATGCACAAGGCAAGCGTCGTTTAAATCGAAGTCTGTTAAGTCGATGTTTTCAATTTTACATTTAAAAATGAAATTTTAAATTATAAATTAAAAAATCAAAAAAATTATAAATCGATAAAAAAATCAAAAAATCAATAAAAAAATCAAAAAAATCCACAAAAATGAAAAAATCAATCAAAAATTGGCTTTTAAAAGATGAAATAAAAATGAATTAAAAATCAAAAGTATTAAGTCAAAAATATTAAATCAAAAATATTAAATCAAAAATATGAAATCAACAATACAAACCAAATGAAAATTAATAATATGTCACTACGTCACACAATAATTCGAAATAAATCCGACTATCAAGATATATTAAAATCGATTCGATAATTTTACAAGCGTACGCTAATAGCGAGATGTAAACTGAAGAGACGCTTCGTACCCAGCCGCCTTTTAAAGCGGCCAAGAGCCTGGTACTGGCTGGTACGGCGTGGCACTGCATGGTACGACGGGAACCGTGAGACCGTGAACTCGAGAGAGGTCGTTGAACGGTCATAAGTTGTTTTGTTCGTAAGAAAAAGACGAGTAAAGAAGAGAAGAAGAAAAAAAAAAAAGTTGTTTTTTGGAATAATATAAAAAACTTTTTTTTTTTTTTTTCGTTTTTTATATTATTCCAAAAAACAACTTTTTTTTTTTCTTCTCTTCTTTACTCGTCTTTTTCTTAAGAACAAAACAACTTACGACCGTTCAACGATCTCTCTCGAGTTCACGCTATCTTTGCCTTCTTCTTCTTCTCATTCTTCGGACCGTTTCCGCCGCTGGAGGTACGGAAAGGTGGTATTTCAGTATTGTATATAAGGATTTACAAGCGTCTTGACTTATCATTCATTAAGTTTAAAGTCTGAAAATGAGTACTTTCATAATTCTAACACTACAAGACTTTCTGGGATTCTTAGAACATCAGATTAATCTGATGGATCGTCAGAGTCCAAATTCAGAGAACACGGTGATGTGGCCGCCACCATCAGAGGCTGACTATTTAGATGAAGAATTTATCAACATGTTTGAGCCAGACCTGGATCCCGAGCCTATCGCCTTTGAGTGGGATCCAGACGAGCAATGGATCTTCAACCTTTGATGATGGAGCAACAACAGCCTATGGAAGAAGATCGGCCACAACCTATGACAGAGCAGCAGCAGCAAGCTATGGCAGAGCCGGAGCAACAGCAAGCTATGGCAGAGCGGAGCAGCAGCAAGCTATGGCAGAGCCAGAGCAGCAGCAAGCTATGGCAGAGCTGGAGCAGCAGCAAGCTATGGCAGAGCCGGAGCAACCTCTAGCAATGCGAAGACAGAGATACGATCGAAAATGCAAGAGGCCGATACCGGAGCGAAGACAGAGATACGATCGAAAATGCAAGAGGCCGATACCAGAGCAGCAGCAAGCTATGGCAGAGCCGGAGCAACCTTTGGCAATGCAAAGACAGAGATACGATCGAAAATGCAAGAGGCCGATAAATTATAAATTATAATTTATAATTTACGGCAATCTCTGGTGGGCAACAACATCTCTGGTGGGCAACAACATCTCTGGTGGGCAGCCACAATCTCTGGTGGGCAACAACATCTCTGGTGGGCAACAACATCTCTGGTGGGCAGCCACAATCTCTGGTGCATCAGCAGCAACCGATGGCAAAGCAGTAGCAACCTATGGCAAAGCAGCAGCAGCAGCAGTAACCTATGGCGGACAGCAGCAACCTATGGCGGACAGCAGCAACCTATGGCAGAGCCGCAGCAACCTATGGCAGAGCAGCAGCAGCAGCAGCAGCTTCTAGTGGTCAGCAGCAACAGATGGTAAAGCAGCAGCAACCTATGGCAGACCAGCAGCAGCAACCTATGGCAGAGCAGCAGCAGCAACCTATGGCAGAGCTGGAACAGAGATCCATCCCAAAATGGTACTTGGTATTATGATTTATATATGTATATATGTATTTATCTATTTATGTATATATGTATATTTGTATTTTAATTTAGGAATAATAAAAAACAAAATCGTTGAGGAAAATTTTTTTTCTATTTCACACCTAATAACCAAGTTTCTTCAACTTTAAAGAATTATTATGAATAGGATGATTATATATATTTTTATTTTTTTACAAGCATAGTAACGAAAACTAGTTTTTTTTTAACTTGGCAGAATTATTCTACATGGAAGAATAAATCATAAGCTCGGTTTTCAGAGAATCTTATTTAATCAAACCTAATTGTTCTTTATCTTATATAATTAATTCTTATTTAAATATCTTAGTTGACATTTTTAAACTTAACAAAATCATTAATTCTTGGAATCTAAATATAGACAAATTTCTATTTATTTACATGGTACCCTTATATTTATTTAACTTAAACTTAATATATATCTTATAACTTATACCTTATATCTTATAACTTATATCTTACAACTTATATTTTTATATAAATTTTATTTAAATTAGTTGGCATTTTAAACTTAATATAAAAAACTACTAGGAATAAATTCAAATTCATTTATTTAATTTATGCATATTATTTGAAAAGAATTATTCTATACTGAAAGTACAAAATTATAAATTCTTTCAATGGGAATAAATACAAATTCTTATCTATTCCACATCATTCCCTTATAATTATTTACATAGTTTTTTACATTTATTTAACTTAGCAGAACAAAATCTAAATTCTTATAAAATATTTTAAACTTAACTTAAACTTAAACTTAATATAGTCCATAGTGCATGAATAAGTGCAAGTGAAATAAATTTATTTAAATTTGATTTTTCGATTAGATGGTTTTGCATATTCTTTAGTTCTGGTTTGTTACATATTATACATGCTTGTGAAGGAGTTGTTACAAATAAATCGTTTTCACAAGTGTTGCATTGTAGATCTTTTTCGCAACATATAAAGGATCGTTTATAGTGGCCATTAACAAAATTATGTTTCCCATTTGGGCAATTTAGAGCATGTATATAGTAACATTCACAACATAAATTATATGCACCGCCAGAAGATGAAATGATTACAACATAAGATTGGAAAACGCACACTTCTCGCGTAAGGTAATTTGGTGCCAATGCATCACTTGCATTTATTTTTGTCACTTTCACGAGCCCCTCTTCCCCACACCCGTTTGGAACTCCATTATCCTCTATCCCATCATCTTCTTCGTCTTCATCATCGTCTTCGAAGTTATTACGATCAATAGTAATCAGAGACTCCTGTCTTGCGTTGAATTTCCCCCTTCCAGCCAATTTAAAATGAGTTACTTCTTCCTTGTACATTGACTGGATTGATTCATCGCAAGCGGAATCTAAATAGATTTGTTGTTGATCCATTTCGAAGACTGATGAACTGAATTTGTGAGATTTGATTCACTTGTTTAAACAATTTGCACTTTGACAACACTTTTTTATTGGTAAAGGTGGACCGTCTATATGATTTTTGTATAAGTTGTAATGTTCAAAACAGGGTAAATTTAGCTTCAATTCCTCGTCACTTCTATAATTTTCCGACAACCTATTCCAAATTTGTTGTAAACTAAGTGAATCAACGTATCTCTTCAAATAACTGATGGGAAAGAAGGCCAAGTCTTGATCTTCAAAATCGGTAAGATTTTTTCCGTTATTTTGGTAGGAAATTATTACTTGGCCTACACGTTCAATGAGTTGCTGTTGTTGTTGTTGCTGTTGGTCACTATTTGACATCGCGCACGAATGACTGAAGCTCGCTCAGACTCGATCGTTTAAAATACCAGCTCCCCTCCAACTGCTACCAGCTCCCCTCCAACTACTGTGGTGGTTAGGAAGGAGGTAGGAGGTGGAGCAAAAAGAGGCGGAGTTTATGAAACCAATCGGAATAGGGGGCGAACTTGGGCAGCCAATCAGAAACAAGGTCATTCTTGGCTGACCAATCAAAAAAGTGGTGGGGGGGTGAAGTACAAGCCCCCTATTCCCACTACTTACACTCACCACATTTTTTTATTGCTGGTGGTGGCCCATCTATATAATGACGATATATTTGTTTATAGTGAATGTAACAGGATAAGCTTAATTGTAGTTTGCTGTAAACTCAGCGAATCAACGTAAGTTTTTAAGTATTCGAGAGGAAAAAATGCTAGATCTTTTTCTTCAAAATCAAATAAACTTTTTAAATTACTCTGATATAAACAAATTACTCTGCCGACTTGCTCTATAATTTTTTCTTTAGATAGTCCCGTATCTTATATTTTACACTGAATGAATGTAAATAGACTCACATAATTTTATAGAAGAATTTGCAAGGTCAAAATCATTTCAAGATCACCCTACACTATTATAATGTGCAAATAACTACTTCAAGGTCACACACCCAAGATGGCCTCCAACAAAGCAGAGGACGCCTCTAACAAGGTCAAAGTCAAGATTACACGCACAGCCTCGAACACAAGGTCAACGGCGAGGACAAAGCACGCGTGCGCTTTCAAGGTCAATGTCAAGGACATGTGGGTGGGGCCAAAGATGGAGTGGGGCAAGATCACGGTCAAGGTCGAGGAGTGGGGAGATGATGAGGATCGGGTTATGTTCACTACTGTTGATGACTTTTATTGCCGTATATGAGCTTAGACAAGACGAACTGCGTGACGAACTTAATTCTAAAATGCAGAAAATTGAAAAAGCTATGAAGGACCTTGTCAACAAAACTGCTCCACTTTGAACATTTATTCGTCGACCTGTGCGTTTAATTTACTGTTAAACAAATTTTCAACAATAACTTTGCCGTTTGTTATATCTCAATAGTACATATATTTATAATTTTAAAACTGAGGTTGAATAAAAAGCAATCAAGTAACGAATACATGTTTTTAATTTAAAAAATAAAAAAATCAAGACTACTGTTATCAATTAATGTTGTAAGTTCACTAAAACTACTTAAAACCATACAACTAATGAAATATGGATTTTCCAGATTACGTGCTATCCTGACTCAAAAGTGAACACAATGACTAAATTTGCCAAATTTTCTTCCGGATCTGTTTTGTAAAAATTTATGTCTGCATGTACCAAAGGTAGAGTTTTGGTTGAATTTGAAATTACGTAGCGTTTATCATCGCTATGTGATAATGCTGCTTTATTTACTATGTTGGTATAAATATTATGTAATTCACTTCTAAATGTCTTTATCTTTCCTAATATCAGACCAACCCGTTCAACAATTCATTGGCATTTTTTCTGATAAAGGTACTTCGCGATAACAGATTTTTTGATACCTTTGGCTTTCTTTAATGCGTTATTAATGGGCTTTACATAATAAGCTTTCGCGCCAGTACCATAAAAACTTATTATCTGGTCACCAGGAAACTTATCTTTTATTCTACCAACTACAGAATTACTTTTAATTATGTTGAAATTATTTATTTCGGGGTAATTTGATGTGTCAAATTTTTCGGGGTTTTTTGATATGGTCTGATAAAAGTTTTCTGTGTACACGTTTAATATAAGCTAAGAGTCAGTATCGGTGTAAAGTAACGAAACATTTCGCCAAATTCGGAATTAATAAAATGATTATAAAAATCACATATTACAGTCTTTGATATATCAAATATGGAAAATCCGATATAATGGGACAGAATTTGATCATAGACTCCTGCAAATGATATATTGTGGTAGCGTTAACCATTTCATTTATAATTATATTTTCTGCCTCATATTAATTAGTAGCTATTTTGATACCCTATAATTAAATTTTATTGTAATAAAGACACTCTGGAAGACTGGACGTTCATCTTCTCTCTTGCAGCTTTAGTCCAAACAACCACGGTTATTTTAGGTTACCATACCATAACCCAGAACTCAGGCAAGGCTGTTAATTAGCTGGACAGATGACAACTATTGTTTACAGTTCACACAGCAGTACGTCCGCGAGTTTAGTCGCGTGAAGTTTTTTGATTAAAATTAAACAAAGCAAGTTTCTAAAAACACTTAGTCTATTAACAAAAATAAATAAAAAAAAGAACTATTTAGAATGACAAACTTAAAACTAATAAAAATTACGAAAAGGGAACTAACATAATTGCTCTAATTGGCCGTTTTATTAACCAAAAATGTAAAATCCAATTTTGAGAAATAAAAACGTATAAATAGCTAACTAAAATATTGAACAGAAAAAGAAATAAAACGCTAAAAACAGCTATTTATATTACTTAATTAAACCGTATGAAAATCGCGAAATGTCCGACTAAAATAACTCACGATATTACCGTAACTTCCCAAATTTACTGAAAAACAAAACAAAGAAAACCTTCTTTCCCGACGATTATATCCGTTACGTAATTTTTCCACGGCACTGGACGGCGCTACCGATTCTAACGACTTCCAGGTTGTAACTCAAGTTTAGTATTTTTTAAAAGAGCGTTCTCAAATCTTACACCGCCTCTCCCTCTTTTTAATGGCTTTTTCGGTCGTACATCCTGTAACCGACAATTTCATTCCCTTAAAGCTCGAAGGTTTGGGACTTTTCGTACTGGGGGCGTTAGCTATACTATCCAGATGCTTGATTCCCGAATTGGCCTCTGAGCGTCTTAATCTTAATTTTTATATAAACACAGTTAATAAAACTTTTCTATTTCTTTCTTTAACTAAAGGAATAAGATAATATAACTTCTTTGAAAAACCTGGGTGCTCTTTTATTTTCTTGCAATCAGGAAAAACAGTCGCTATATTAATTCCTTCCACAGGTCAAACGTTATATTCCAATATAATGAGTTCATTTGATTATTCTTTTGTTTCCTAATAATGGGAAAATCGTTCAATATTTTAATACATTTTAACGATATTTGATATACCATATGTTAAAAAAACTACCCTCATCACGTCGGTTTTATTTACATAACCAGGGCAGGATTATCTCGACAGATTTATAGGCAAATCTTAGAAAGGGTCTTATTATGTCTTCATAAATTGACTGAGTTTGTGTATTTTTAAGAAGACATTTAAATGACAAAGATAATAAAAGTTAAGTTGGATAACTGATTTTATTTTTTCTTTAGACTTTCTTGGATAGTGATAAAAAATATATACTACCCTATTCCCACAGGAAATCTATTCACATAATGATTATTTAATTATTTATTTTAACAAAATATAATTCACATTGAACAGCGTAAAATAATTAATATTTGTTCCATTACAATAAATTGGTTTATTGTATAATATTTTAAATCTATTTAACAAAGTTTTTGGTAAATATCGAGCTACTATTGAAATTGAGACTGGATATTAATGCTCTAGCTCCACTTTTGCCCACACTGTTTTCCCAATACGTTACTAATTTTATATCCATTCGATTTTCCACATTTTCCTCAGTTTTGCCAAAAACCGCGTAATTTTTTAATTTAAAAGTGTCTTTCGCAAATTTTGTGGTGGCTTTGTTACGTAAATTGGCATTAAAATCAATATATATATTTAGTTTTTTTTATTGGTTAAACTGTAATACTCGATGAGTTTGATTACTACTAAGCCGTTGGCTATGGCTTGTTTTAAATTTTATAGTGTAAAAAGTATTTTTTTTTTAAATTTGTGTATTACGAATTAATTTATGCAATTTGGCGTTTTCTGTTGGCGGTATGATATTTTCCACTAGAAAGAGAAGATCAGAATGTGCATCATGCAACTTAGTCGGACATCCACTTCCAAGACGTAGCCATGTAAACTATCATTACCAACAGCCATAATATTTAAGTTGGGTATTTCGTGCTCTGTATCCATCGAAAACCTCCATATGGTAATGATTGTGATATACTATGACCATATAGATTTGCAGCATCAAGATATGTAATAAATGAAGATGGTTTTGTTGGGTCATAGTCTGGTCAATAAATATTATTTGCGATGTGCTTTCTTTTTGTACATTGGCTTATGCCGCCGCGTATATCTGTTTTAAAAAAATGTAACAGGTCTATATCAGTTAAGAGCTATAGCTTTACTTGAGTCATAAGCAACATACAATCAAATGATAAACTTGGGAGGGTATAGTAGAGTGCCGGATCCAATTTATCGAATTTTAAACAATTATCCCGAAACTGCTCAAAAACATCGCACAGTGGCAACACATCTGATTTTAATTACACGTCTGAATATTCCCCCAAAGTTTTACACCCAAATAAGCGCCATACTTCATTTGCTTTCATCGCTAATGTGTTCTTCCCGTAAATTATCATAAAATTGATCTTTACTTGGAAGACAGATATTTTTAATTTTTTCTATAGAGTCAATAAAGCTAAAGGGAAAAACACCCTTTTGACGCATCAAATTCAGTTGCTCGATATTTGAAAAATGTTTTCGCGTTCTAATAAAATCTTTATCATTTAAACCGTTGCCTAAATTTTCCAAAGACGTTTGAAGAAATTTAAAACTGTCAATGAACCGCGACTTTAAATATTGCCTCTTGACTTTTCCACATTTATTATCAAAGTAGTAGTGTACATAAATGCTTTTGGTAAAGGATATGAACTTTTCTTTACTTTGAGCCAATTTTTTCCCCATATTTACATAATTCTTTTATAACTAAATGGCAGTCATAGCCGCTTAAGTTATGAAATATGATAGGGATAAGAGAGGGCAATTTATAAATTTAAATTGCAAATGGAATTTGCAGCACCAAATCTTATGGTATCAGTTATGTGTCAATGATCTCTTAATTTAATCTAATCGTCTTCAAAAGGGCGTTCAAATATACCACATATTTTAGCATCTTTAAACTCTCTTATCTTTTCAGACGTTAACGGTTTCATTTCTTTTAAATATGTGTTATATAGAGCCCTTAAATCACACTCAATACGATCCAAAAAGACTTCAGCTGCAGTATTGAGGCCTCAAAAGGGCATTTATTTAAATAAGAATGTGGTTCATGTTTAAAACTTTTTACAGTGTAAGAATTTTGTGGGTTTAGTTGTACCGTTTCAACGGGTTTTAAAACAGATTCGAAATCTGCATAAACCACGAATGGAACGCGCATTTGCTTTTCTATACCCTCGAATTTTAAAATATTTTCCGGCACACTCTTTCCAAATTTATCGATTTTTAAATCCACCGAGAGTGTTTGCGTGACAATGTGGTTACAATCGTAGCTTTGATGTAAAGTTAAAGCTGACGGTGTACTAAAATAAATGAGACAACCATCACAAAAATATATTTTATGTTGTTGACAACTAATTTGACTTGAAACTTAACGTGATAAATCCCGAATCCCACAATAATGACTCTTTGAACAAGTCGTATCACAAAAATGTTCACCCCCATCTTTACTACTACAGTCTTCTGTAATTAACAATATATTTACATGTCTATCCAACTTTCTTGACGCATACCTCAGTGGACTAATAACTTCATCTATTACTTTATTATTTTCATATTTAGATTCCAGACCGTATACGTTAATTGGTATGTTGTTCATTTCCTCAAATTTTTAATGTCACGTAATTTTACTGGAAAATCCATACCTGTTAAATATAGCACTCTAAAAAATGAGGATAGAATGTTAGCTGTGAAGGCGCTGCTGCTGCTGGCGGAACCAGTGCTGATGTTACCGCCCACGCAAAGCAACATTCGTCCTGGTTTATTACATTGATGACAGCTCCTCTCTTTTTGTAGCGTACGTCAACTTGATGTATGATGAGTCACTCATTGGCGTACACTTGTTGATGCTGAGTTCTAGGTATAAAATTCGCACAAGAGCCCATCCAATAACAAGAAAAAAAAACATAAAAATCAGTTAAATATATCGGGTTTTGATTTTTACATACCTGAATCTTTCTCCTGAAACTCTGTCGCCTATGATTTTATTAATTCGTTGAAAGAATGATAAACGGCATCCAAATAACTCTCTACCGTAATTATTTGATTAGCAGTGTTGAATGATTTCTCACTGAATATTTCTTATGATGAAAGCATGTACGTACCAACGGCTGTTATGTTAACTTTTAAAGTGTGATGCACACGAAATAAATTATTAACAGGTTCCACCACCTCTGACTTAATGTCTGCAAAAAACATTATATAATCGAAATGTTGCATATCACTGCTAACCAGATAGGTTTCAATTTTCTTTTTGAAAGCACATTCAACGAGTTGTACACCATGTCATACCGGCAAACATGAATTATTTTTATGTTGTTGTGTTCGTTGATGTGCTAACATATGATTTGCTGGAACATCCACATTACATGTAGTGCAATTAATTACTGGAATCACTGATGAACGCTCTTCAATTCGGAGCCGTTTTCCTTCTGATACTTCATTAAATCTCGTCGAACACGATTCTCTTTTATGAGGCCTCGTATTATAACTGTTAATAAACTTAGTACTGCAATTTTCACAGACATATGCCATGATTTCTCAAATAATAACACATGTGCTACCTATGAAAGTCATAGACAACTGATGAATGAAATTGCCCAAGCGCACAGCAAATGAACACAAATCCCTTCCACCTGAATGACTACCACGGAAACATCCTAGATTAAGACTACCCAGTGTCTTAGGAAGAAGAAAACCTTCCATTCGGAAGTCTTTGAAGTTAAGGAGAGCACATAAAAATTAATGCACTGCATTAAATTTTTTCTAATGGAATTGTTATAGGCGAAAATAATATAGGTGTGCGGAAACTATATAAGTTTGTTCTCATGTACACATGTTAACAGTGTAAAGTAGATAATTTAGATAATTTTTTTTTTTTGAAAGCTAAAAGTGAAGTTTTGAAGATTATATATATATATATATATATATATATATATATATATATATATATATATATATATATATACATATATATATATATATATATATATATATATATATATATATATATATATATATATATATATATATATATATAAATATATGTGGAAGGTTACTGCCACCATAAACTAATTACGCTAATACTGGGTGTATTTATTTAAATGTAAATAATTAAATTATTCTTTTATCCCCTCTTCCGAAATTTCCGAGTTTCCTATAATGAGTACAAATGTCTCACAAAGATATTTTTCAATCAACCTTTTCATCTACTCATTGGAAAGCTCATTAAACAATTTTCACAGATTATAAAGTCGGGATTAATTCCTTTCTCCTCAGATGTTATACGAGACATAAAAAAAAATAATTTCAGTTCCTAATCCTCATAAGCCTTTCCTATATTTGATAGGAAATCGTAAAAACGATAAATTAGCTGTAATAGTCAAATCATAGTGATTAATTTGAATTAAATTATTTTAAAGCCTCTTTTTTAGAGTTCCTCAAACTCCAAAATTATTATTTTATTTTGTTACGTACCCAACAAATGCAAATGTAATAGTAACAAAGAGTACACTATCAGGAAGTCTATTATTGTCTTAAAGAGGCCAAGAAATCCAATAAAATTAAGTGGATACAGTAAGCATATATTCTAGAGCATAAAAAGAAAATTGCGTCAATTTCGGTAAACATATCCTAACATATTAAAAAAATAATTCTGTCACATTAGTGGTTTTATAAATATCAAACATTTTAGCATAGATCTCAATTACATATTGTGACTGTCCTTAAAATATCATCAGTTTTACAAGTGGGCCTTTAATTGCAACGTAAAGCAATAAAGACAACTATAACAGAAAATATATTGCAGAAAAGGTTCTATTCTCTTAGAAGAAAAAAATATCATATTATATTTGATTATTTTAGTGACACACTTTTTTAGAAAAGAAAAACTCTACCGACTTAAAAGAAATTGCTTCAAATGTAAAAATAGTTTCGAAACTCTTTTATGTTGCAATTAGTTTAATAACTGATCATTTATTTACTTAATTTTAGTAGTACAAAGGGTTATTTTTAAATTAATTATAGGTAGAATTGTATTTTAAGCCGACTTCATTTTAGTCATAATTGCACTGTCTACATAACTTTTGATTTATGTTCCATTCCTTTTGCCTCAATTAATAGTGTCTTTGTATAGCTTGCAGGTATTTTCAATAAATTCCAAATTTGTCACAATCTTCAAAAATATAAATAAGTAAATATTCACTCAATCAATTGCAGTATAAAACAGCTTGTAATTTACTTTTTACTTTTAAGAGCCATTGGTTTAAATAGGTCAAGCTTTTTTCAATAATTTCAATTTCGTCTTTACATCTTATTCTTCACTTCTCAGCATACATAATAATAATGATTTTTGTTTTGTCTTTATCCATCTATTGAACTATAATCCGATATTCATTTGTCATTTATTTAAAAGGAGAAACCAATCTATAATATAATGTCAACTGAAATTTACGTGTTAGAAAAAAAATCAAATATTTCCTTATTTTTTCCTTTTCCTCTAAATATCAATTAGATCATTTTATACGTTGAGAATTTTTCACTACTCGTCTCCCTGCTTGATAGTTAGATCGACAAAGTGACTCAAAAACTGGAGTCGAGCCGTAACAGTTTTCCAGTCTACTTGATGTACGATTGGTTGATATAATATTTTGAACAATTCGTTATTTTGATGGGAACTTTTAGATTAAAGGAGCGATGAAGAGTAAAGTAATTTTGCCAATGCCGCAGGGAATGTCAACGGTTTTTCAAGCAACTCAGTCATTTGTCGATTCAAACGGAGAAGAAGTAAATTTGCCACTTAAAACCACAATGGAAAATGCTATTATGAAATGGTCAGCTATTTGTGGAGAAGTTTTAAATCAAACCTCGGAATTATGTTTTGCAGATGGAACCAATCCTATACCAGCAAATGAAATTGATTTTTGGAATGCACGGAATAAAAATATGGAATCGATTTATGATCAGCTTCGTGACCCTCGAATTAAGGTGTAGTATTTTGCTTAACCAATAATTTTAAGGAATTTAAGCAACCAAATTGAAATCATTTTTAAAAATTAGACAAGGTTAGATTTTGGAATTCTTAAACAAAACTTAGATTTTTTTGTCTCTTAAAATTAAGCCGAAATAAAATATAGATTTCGCAATTTTTACTTACTTCACAACTAGAAAAATTGTAGGCAAGTCAGGAGATAATATACAGGGTGACTGGTAAAGTCCGCATCATATGAGATTTTTTTTATTAATAGCTTTATTGATATTTGACTTTGGCATCAATTTTTGCTTCGATGAAAATTAACCAAAAAAATAGTAATCACGTGATTAGCATTATCTGTCAAATTTTGATTTTTTTCTGAAAAAAAAATTCAAAATATCGAAAAAAGTTATTAGAAAAAGTTTATCTAAATGCAATTTTTAGCCCATATGAAAAATTTCAGCTATACAAGATAATTTAGATTTTTTGCCCATTTTTTGTAAATTGCACCACTGTTGCAAAAAAAGACTCAACGCAACCTACATAAAACTTTTTAGTTTTGACAATGCTTCATACCAGACATACTTTGTTTAAAGTAGCGCCATATTTAATGTGTTTTTTTTTTCTACAAAATCCAAATGGGGCTAATAAAATTTGGTCAGATGTGATGCAAAGTTTATTTGTTTTTGACCCTGTATAAGATAACTTTATAAAATTACAATTTTTGAAAACGTAATTTATATCTAAACGTAATATCCATTCTAATTAAGACAAACAAGTACACAGTGTCGTCAGTAAAGTCTGCATTAGGCAGAAAATACATTTTAAATACGTTTGATTTTATATGATTTTTTTATTATAACTTCAATTAAACCATTTTCTTAATATCAATGTGTATTACTTTTAGACACAAACTACGTTTTCAAAAATAGTTATTTTATGAAGTTACCTTATACAGGATCAAAAAAAAAACTTTGCCTTACATGTGACCAAATTTTAATAGCCCTATTTGGATTTTGTAGAAAAACACACATTTAATATGGCGCCATTTTAAACAAAATATCTATGAATTGTAGCATTGTCAAAACTAAGAAGTTTTATGTAGGTTGCATGGAGCCTTATTTTGCAACAGTGTGAAATTTACAAAAAGTGGTTAAAAAATCTAAATTATCTTGTATAGCTGAAATTTTGCATATGGGCTAATAATAATTGCATTTAGAAAAACTTTTTTTAATAACTGTTTTCGATATTTTGAGGTAAAATCTCGCTTTTGAATATTTTTTTTTGGAAAAAAATTAAAATTTGACAGATACTACTAATCACGTGACCACTACTTTTTCCGTTAATTTTTATCTCCATCGAAGCAGAAATTGTTGTCAAAATGAAATTTCGGATAAAGCTATTAATGAATAGAATCCCATATGAGGCGGACTTTACTGGTCACACTGTATAATCCATCTACGCAAATAAACATGCCATTAAGATACTGTACATGCTTAAAGCAATTGTTTTGGCAGCAAATTGTTACTAAGGGTATTAAACCGGTTCACGGGCCACCCGGAATATTGTGAGCGTTAGCTGGAACAGCGATATCTCATATGCTAGTTTTTATGGATTGACAAGAATTAACCTAATCCAATTCCGTTTCTCCCTTCAAACAACGATCTTAATGACCGCGATAGTATTTTAAAGGGTTATTTCTAGTGTTTTGACTGAATTAACTCAATTATTTCGTCTGTATTAATTAAATAATCATAATAAATCAAGGCAAGAAAAAGGCAATATTGTCAACGGTGTTATTTTTGGGCCTTGTCATACCTGCTTTTACCGTCCGTCAGATGCGTCATTACCTGCTATTTATTGTTCAAGGTATAAAGAATTATTGGAATTTCAGGTACAATATGTCCTTTCTCTTTCTATGGACTAACGTGAAGTCATACTGTTGAAGTTGCCACCTGGCTAACTTTTTGATCGATTGACTAAGTTTCTGTAACCATATTCGCGAATAGTGATCTGTGATTACTATAAATGGAATCATATCCAGATAGGGACGTAACTTATTAACTGACCACAGACATTCTCTTTCGGTGGTGGAGTAATTTTATTCCTTCTTAGTTAAACTGTGACTTAAGTAACTTTTAACCCGTTCCGAGCCACCTGGATGAGGCTGAACCAGTACTGCGTCTCTTTCATAACCTGAACTATCGCACTGAACAACGAGGCAATGATTAATCAAGACACCTTAGCACAGGTGCCTAAAATAAACATTCGTTAATCTTCCTAAAGTCTGTTTCGCATTCCTGCGTCCATTCGAACTACCGAGACTTGCGTAGTAAGGCTGTAAGAGATGTTATGGCATAACAAAAATATTTGGTAAACTTGCTGTACCAATAAAATGTTCCCACAATTCTACTAGCCTACATAATATTCCGGGGAGCTTCAATCTCCGACATTGCTCTAACCTTTTTAGGGTCAACGTGCAATCCATTACTGACGCTAGATATTTCAAATGCGGCATACAAAACTGATATTTTCCCTTACTTATTGTGAGAGAAGCTTCGCGTAGTCTCTTCAACACTTCCTCCAAAACTTTGAAATTAGATTCAAAATCAGGCATCGCAATGACCATATCGTCCAAGTACACAAAAACATGAGGCTTCAGATGTGCTCCAAGTACACTGTCGATCAGCTCTGTTGCCAAGTAGCAGGGGCGTTATAAAGGCCAAATGAAAGCATCTAACCTGGAAAAGTCTCTTGTTTGGAACACTGAAACTGGTATAAGGTCTGGATAATTCAACAACAGATACCTGCCAGTAAGCAGACTTAATATCCATACTAAAAAGATAATTGGCATTCCGTAACTTATCCAATATGTTTACTTGCGAAAGTGGATAGCAATCTCGTTCAGAAACGGCATTAATTTTTGACAACACACATTCTATAAGCCATCTTTCTTTTTAAGCATGACATTCGGTGAACACCATGAGCTCTTAGAAGGCTCGAGAATACCAAGTTTCAACATCTCGTCTAACTCTTTATCTATCAACTTCTGCATCACTGGTGATACGCGATAATAGCGCTGCTTTATGGGTCTCGCTTTTATAACTATGATGTGTTCTGCCTTACAGTGCACCCTAATCAATACCCATGTGTTTCTATCAAGTACTTTCTGCAATCTTTCACTACCATCTTCTCTCAGTACGTTTCCCCTGGATACTTCCAGCATAGCTACTTCTGGGTAATTAGAAAAACACCAATCATTATGCCTTAAATCTTGTACTACTCCCATAGGACGCCAAAAATCTGCGCCCATATGAGGTATATCGGGAATAACAAGATTCTTAATTAGACGAAGACAGTCCCTCAGTTTCATAAGTACTTCACAAACTCCAATACTGTGGCATCGTTGTCCATTTACTATTTTACAGGTGGAAGTTTGACTACTGAGTTCTAGATTCTGCAGTAATTTCTTTGCCAAAAATACCCACTCTGAGATTTGGCCTGTCATTATTCTGTGCATGCTCTAATTCGTAGTTAAGGATAGCTCGTATATTGCAATTATGCATGCTCTCTAAATCTGAATCCTTATTCAGGAGCGCCCTTGGGCGTTTCCCGACTTTCATTTTTTTTTGCATCGATAACAGAATATCGGCTTCGGTAAAGTACAGCAGTTGTGATCAGACCTCTTGCAAAGAAAACAAGTAATTTCGTTATTCTCAGGCGGCTCTAGAGAATTTTTCACTCGTAGGGATGCCAAGTGAGGCTCTTTTTTAACATATGCCAAGTCCGGTTCCAATAAATGACCTCACCCAGAGGGCTAAGCATAGCTCTTCACAGATTCTCTTCTCTCCTTCAGACGTCTACATAAAGTGCGTAATTGGCTAACAGATATAAGGTCTACTAAGGTTAAATGGAGCTAAATTTCTAAGTAAAATCTTCAACTTATAGTTCTCTGCCATTAGACAAGTAAGCATGTTAAAACAACCATACATTATAGCAAAGTAAATACCAATACTTTGATCTGGACCTTAAGCTCTTTTACGGATTTTCTCGAACAGCTACAGGGTTGATACTCTTCACGAAGGAGGTCGATAAACTCCTCCCAGGCATTGACTTCCTTTCGGTATGCTAAGTAGAACTGGTACGCCTTCCTATCGAACGAATCAATTTATGACTCTAAAAGAATATCCTTTGGGATGTGTCTTGACTTGCGAAGTTCTTCACATTTTTCTCTCTCTTTTCGTCACCCGTAAACTTGAGATTCCATCTACTCGAATGCAATATTCGAATGGCTACGGTCGCTGTATTCCGGTTTACTGGTGAAGAATGAACTAATCCAGCTAAATTCGCATTAAAACTCTACTCACTTTCTCATCTGAACCACATTCTACTTCAGTGTAAACTCGAAACTTTACAGAACCCCCAGCCTCTTTCCAAAAAACCTAAGTAAGGCGAAACGAAGCAACAAAGCTTCTCGAGTTTCTCGGAAAGTTCCTCCAACTTGTTTAGTAGCGTTAGTGCCATGGCCAATGTTTGCGGTTTTGACTCCTTTTTCGCTCCTTCCCCACCAGGATTCATATGATCTAAAGATTTAGAATTGTGACAGAATTTGATCATAGACTCCTGCATATGACATATTGTGGTAGCGTTAGCCATTTCATCTATAATCATTTTGCTGCCTCATATTATTTAGTAGCTATTTTGATAATCTATAATTGAATTTTACAGTAATAAAGACACTTTGGAAGTCTGGACGTTCATCTTCTCTCTTGAAGCTTTAGTACCAAACAACTACGGTTATTTAAGCTTACCACAACCGTAATTCAGAACTTCAGGACTCAGGCAAGGCTGTTAATTAGCTGGACAGATGACAACTATTGTTTACAGCTCACACAGCAGTACGTCCGCGAGTTTAGTCGCGTGAAGGTTTTTGATTAAAATTAAACAATACAAGTTTTTCTCTCTCTATTAACAAAAATAAATAAAATAAAAACGAACTATTTACAATGAGAAACTTAAAACTAATAACAATTACAAAAAAAAAACAACTAACAATTGCTCTTATTGGCCGTTTTATTAACCAAAAATTTAAAACCCAATCTTGAAATAAAAACACGTATAAATAGCTTACTAAAACACTAAACAGAAAAAGAAATAAAATTTGAAAAAAAAACAGCTATTTATCTTTCTTAATCAAGCACTATTAAAATCGCGAAATGCTCGACTAAAATAATACACGGTATTCCCTTAGTTTCTCAAATTAACTGAAAATAAATCAAAACAAAGATAACCTTCTTTCTCGACGATTATACACGTCACGTCATTTTGCTACGGCACTGGACAACGGTACCGACTCTAACGACTTTCAGGTTGTAATTGAAGTTTAGTACTCCTTAAAAGGCCAAACTTGTACGACCTGCATGCCGCGGGTACGCATTTCCCCCCATGTATCCCTGTAACTGTAAATTTCATTCCCTAATAGTTCGAATAGTTTGCCCCAGAGGGCGTCAGCCATTTTACGCCGGATATTTACTTCCCCAATTGGCCTCTGAGCATCTTAATTATATTTTTTATATAAAAGAGTAGTAAAGAAACTAATCTACGTCTTCCTATAACGAAAAAAATATATGATAAATGCTGTAAAAAAAACTATTCACTTTTCTTGGCGGTTTTGGAAATAAACATCTTAACTCGTTATTTCTTGTGAATAGAAAAAACATTTATTATACAATTTTTTTTACAAATCGCCATTCTTTTGTTTTCTAATAATGTGAAAATCGTTCAATATTTTAATAAATTTTAACGGTATTTGCATATATTATATATTAAAAACCTACTTTAACTCGACGGTTTTATTTACATAACCAGGGTAGGATTACTTCGACAGATTTATAGGCAAATCTTAGAGAGGATCTTTTACTTTATGCCTTCATAAATTGACTAAATTTATATATTTTTAAGAAAACATTTCAACGACAAAGATAATAAAAGTTAAGCTCGATAACTGATTTATTTTTTCCTTTAGACTTTCTCGGATAGTAATAAAAAATATATACTACCCTGTTCCAACGGAAAATCTATTCACATAGTGATTATTTAATTATTCATTTTAACACAATATAGTTCACATTAAACAGTGTAAAATAATTAATATTTGTTCCATTACATTTTATCCTTCCCCCTTAGATTGAACATTTTCCAACAAAAGGAAAGTAAAAGAATATAAATCTCAACTACTCTGCAATATATCAATTTGTAGATTGATACAATAAAACTTAACCTAATCCACGCCACTTTTCTTTCTTCATTAGGAAAGTCAGATGCAACACTGCAAATGCAGTCTCTTACGATCGAGTTCCACTTTTCTACGAACACGCACTTTTCCACTAGTCTGAAACGTACCGCTTTTCCTGTTTCACTGAAATTTTGGGTTTTTAACTAGTCTCTATATGATCCCCTTCGTGACACGAACGTTGCAGAGAACGCTGCTTCCTGACTGCCACGTTGTTCAATGGGCTGCTCCCACGCTTGTTAGATGTACCCATGATTGTGCAACAAAATCTACCATTGTTGAGTAGTTCCAAGCTTCCTCTGTTGCGACTTATGTGAAGTGCGTGAACTTGACCTCTCGACCTTGGAAAATAGTTTTCCTATATGAGGATCAGTGTGGTTGATCCCCATAAATCTCCGTGCTGTCAATTGGTACTGCTTCCATGGCAATGAATTTAATGTTGACTCCACGTCTTCATGTCATTCCAAACAAATACATCATTAGAGCTAACCAGTGAAAATATTCTGTCGTGGAAAGTTCCTCGTCTGCTTCTGCCTCTTCTAATGTCCATTGCGTCATAGGGTGTTGCAATCCTGGACCAACTGGAATGGTTTGCCGTGTCGCTTTCACTGAAATTCCTGGACTCTGGCATGGCTTCATAGGAGGGAGGGAGAGCTTGTTGGTCAAACATCGCCTGCGCAGTTGGATGACCCAATTTCAGCGTTATCATCAGCTTTCAATGTCAGAAAGAATTCCTTGCTCTAAAAGTCATTACTAATATTCCCGACTCGAAGTATAAACACCTAAGAACTCTAGAAAACAAATTAATAAATCACTTATAGTACAAGATAAAACAATACTCCAAATACACCTTCTGGAGTTGCCCGACAATTCGCTATGGTTTTATCCTTTTCATGGCTGCTTTTGTATACTCCTATATTCCTGGATTGCGTGATACTTAGTGTCCTAACTCTTACAGTGTCGTTTTGTTGACTGTAATTTATTGACACAAAAGTAACCCTCAAACAGTATATTTACCTAAATGAAATCCACACATCTGCGTTTCGAAATATAATACTTTTATTATGCATATATATATATATATATATATATATATATATATATATATATATATATATATATAGTGTCAATTGTCTACTGGAGTTTATAATAAGAATTCTTGACCATCATAGATCTGATGTTAAAAAAAACGGTAATTTCCAAATTGACTTCTTTCAGAGCCAACTAAAGCTGTCCATTTGAATTTAGGTATTTAAAAATTTCACTATTAAAACTGTCCTTAGGATCAGTAAATTAGTCTTCGCAGTCTTTATTCCATCTAAATTTGACATTTACTTGGCCAGATTCGCAAGTGTTATTGCATATTGTGAAAAAAAGTCCTGTTTAAATCCTTTTAACTCTCCAATTCTAGTAATGATCGAGGATCATATTTCTATAACGGTGGCTGGTCTCCTTCTTTTAAAATTAACAATTCCAATCATAGACTTTCATTTTCCTAAAAGTAGACCTTTCCGAATTCAGTTAAATATTAGTCTTGCTCGGTGAATACAACACAAACTCTACTCTCCCCCTGTATAATAATAAATTTCCTAATATGTTTAGAATAAAAAGTTGAAGTGTGCTGCAATGAAATCCAGAAAGAATTGGAGAAGTAGTGATGACAACGAGGCTATTGAATAGGTTTTATTAAAGGAACCTGATGTAGTTTTAATTAAGTTTATTACAAGATTTCAGTCATATGAATGTTACATTACCAACTGTGAATTTACACAAAGATATTTAAATAAAAATATGATCTCAATGAATCCTGTGTTGCTAGAAAACATATATATATATATATATATATATATATATATATATAAATATATATATATATATATATATATATATATATATATATATAATATATAAATATATATATATATATATATATAAATATATATATATATATATATATATATATATATATATATATATATAAATATATATATATATATATATATATATATATATATATATATATATAATATATATATATATATATATATATATATATATATATATATATATATATATATATATATATATATATATATATATATACCTACAAGAAACTTATCCAGATAGATTTCTCAATTCCAGTTGTATCCAAGACTATTACGAATGACATTTATATACATATATCAAGTCCACATATGGCGATCGTATAACTTTATTTTACACCAACACTGATTCATCAATTCAAGCTCAGACTAGATATTTCTGTAAGGATATGTGTGAGAATTTACACAAATTTGAGACGTCTAATTACTTTAAAAACAACAATCACGGTATACTTGTAAACAAATCTAGCGAAAAATTATCTATTGTACATAAATATTAATTTACTATGTTATCCCGTATATAAACCTACATGATTCTACATACATACTAACATTGTATAAGATATATAGTAGTATATTCCTGTGTTAAGTTTTCGAGTCATTCTTAAAGAATTCATTCCAGGTGTGATCCTCTGTCGACTCATTCTAATATTAAAATTGCAATTTTTCATATAAATTATAGAAGTGGTTTGGTGCCAGACTACAGACTTAATATACTTATAGAATTTGATACTAGGTGGTAGGTTAGGGCAAATAATATTTAGAAATGCTATATTTCGTTTCAAAGGTATGTTCAGTATTTTTCTGGGGTTCAAAATTTATTATAGGGCAGGACTATCGCGCAAACTTTTTGCCCTGAAAAATGACGATCTGTTAAAAACTTTTTGTGTTTAAATTCAACGCTACTGTTAGATTTGAAATTATTTTATGTAGCAAATTAGCAACAATATAATAAATTTAATTTGCTATAATTTTCAATACAAAAATAAAGATACGAAGAATATGATAGATAGGTCTATGTCGGATTTATGATTTTTAAACTTTTTTTGGGAAGCTTTACCACAAATTTAATAATATTTCATATTTTAGTATTACTGATATTTTTATTTTTCTAACAATAAAATGTAGACACTTAAACACCTTTATATAACTATTTTCTGAAAAGAAAATGAAATAGCTGCATCAATAATTCATCAGACTATGAAAAAAATATTATGGAAGAATGTTTATCCGATTATTAACATTTATTATTGCTTTTACACTTTACCTTTTGTTTATATTATTAATAGATTTGTTATTTCTAGCTAAATTATCTTGAAAAATAGCGGCAATATAAAATATATATGTTAAATGGACCATCGTTTGTATATTTTAACAAACTTACCAGCAACGATACTATATATAATTTTATGTATGCTATAATGTTCAAATTATTTTGAAACAAGTAGAAGATAAGTTTTTAGCGATATTCTAAACGTATTTTAGTTTATTTAGTGGCTAAAACTAATGACAACGTTTTAAAGCCTTATTTTTGGAACATCCATTAACGCTTTGAATATAAGAGCACCTAGTAACGTTCCAAATATATACTCCCCAGGTCTCCAATAACAATAAAAAAATGACATTTGCAGTTAATTTAATTACATTAACAAAACATTGTAAAACAGCCAGTGACATTTCGTATTGGCTTAGTACACTTGCCCTTATGATACGTATACAAGTGTAAATAACAATACAGAATATTTCGGATATTAAAAAAAAAAACATGCTCCAACACGTGATTTTAGGAGAATTAATTATATTTTTTCTCTACCCTGCAAAAAAAAATTATTCCTCTATATTAGTAATACAAAATATTAACAAATAAAAGTTATTACGTTTAAAACAAGATGATCAATTACTGGCAATATTGTACTACTTATTACCTTTATTAGGAAATTATGAACACTGGCCATAAATATTTACGGTTCTATATTCAAAGATCCTATTCACAATTTTTTAAAATCACAGCCTTTTTTGTTGTGGCAACAAAGATCGGATATTTATATTGATTTCAGTGGGGGTTCTATTTTTTAAGTTGGTGAATACCTACTGTAATAAAAGAAAGTCATGTCGCTAATTGCTTTTAAAGACGGGTGATAATTACAGGTATTTACTATTGTTTTTTTGCCGATTGCTGATAGTATTGTTTGTGATATTTATATAGTTTATACACTTTTTTATTAAAATGATCCGTGCTGGTAATAAATTTTCTTATTTGGGATGCCAGGGTAGAAAATCGAGATGTGAGTTTCCGTTATTTTCGATCAATAAAGGGAGTTTTAAAGGAAATAATTGGCCATTGGATAATAAACTGTGGTAAGTATATACAGTATTCTTTACTTTTTTTTTTTAAGAACGTTTTGTGTTGTAATATTTATGGTTTACGATATCAATCTAAAACTTATTTGTTGCTTAACTCGGGAGACATAGAACGTCCCCATATTAATATAATAATAAAAAATCGACTATGGCCTTACGAGTAACAATCTATGTCGCTCGGGACAGTTAGCTACCCATATAGTTATAAAATATCTAGTGGTTCACAAGTAAAATTTCAAGTAAATTTCATGACAGACTCTTATGTGTTCATATTAAAATGTTTTATGAAAAAAGCATTAAGAATATGTGGGGTTTGGAGTACTTAAAATCATTTATATAATTAATATAATTTTTATTTTGTCCTTTCTATAGAGCACCCACCGCCCATATTAGTTAGCCTTGGGGTGCTGATTTATCTTGTATTACACCATATAATTCAAATTTGAGCATCATACATACATACATAGCAAACCACTTTTGCTTCCGTTAATTTCGATTTGATCGAAATATCTGCAATTGCCTGATCTGATATATTTACAAAGGGATAAACATAGTAGGCCTTTGTAATGT
Source organism: Diaprepes abbreviatus (assembly GCA_034092305.1). Lineage (NCBI taxonomy): Eukaryota > Metazoa > Arthropoda > Insecta > Coleoptera > Curculionidae > Diaprepes > Diaprepes abbreviatus. The sequence goes on along the minus strand of JASJET010000091.1, from coordinate 2,950,993 downwards.
TGTCTACATAGTAGGTATATCTAAGTTTTGGAATCCATCTATTTTTATCCTGTAAAAATTCATTCGTTGTTGACCTTGATCCGAGAGGGCGAAATTAAATTTATATTTTATTTTTACAATAATAGTCCCCAAATATGTAGGGATATTTTGTGTTCTTTATGGTTGTATGACACATTCATTGGAGTAATTTGTCAGTCTCTATTTTTCGTCTGAATTATAATGCATAATTCAGACGAAACTTGCTTGTTCCTTTTTTAATTATTCAAATTCGATTTGGAAGTTTGACGGATCAAATTTTTAACTTTATTATTTTGTTGAAAGCAGAAAAACTGCGTTCAGTTGTCATTGAAGTAGAAAAAAGGACCTACAAATCAAGGTAGTCTAGAAGGGAAAACATGGATTTAAATAAATCAAGAGCTCATATTATTTTGTTGGTGACCATAACTCAGGATCAAATGCAACATTTGATAAATTACCGAAACGTGCTCAAGGCCGATTGCAATATAGGAACGAAAGCAAAGAATTACATCTGCAAAAATATAAATGAAACTATTAACACTAGTGTTATTTGCTCCAAATTAATTAACATTTACCTTCTTCGCATAGCTTGGGTTTCTATATCTATCTACTTGATCAACAAAGGTTTGTAAATCTAGCAATAAGATTACTTAAAATAGAGATTAGAATGACAAATAAATGTTTTAATAAATAAAAAATAGCTTAATAAATTCACATTTAGTCCGTCATTTCACTTGTGAAATTCCATAAACGTAAATCTAATTTATCTATATAAATAAAAAGAAGGGTTTGTTCATCTCGAAAATCGTTAACTTTTTAAAAAGACACTCACCGTTAAAAAGATTTTCAATGCATAACATCATTTTTTAACTTGGCTACATTATTCGCTCGAGGGAAGCCGAGACAGGGGATGCTCGTATATTTATATAGGGGTTGTTAGAAGTATCCTGAATTTTTCAGTTTTTTAAAAATAATTCCAAGAAAACTTCAGGTAATTATTCTCAGTTAGTATAATATTTGGTTGTATTAGGTACTTTTAAATTGTAACAAATGATTTTTCTAATCTGCTTATTATAGGGGTGGTTGTGTCCTAACTTATTGTAAAATTATCCAAGCAAGTCCAGAATCATTTGCCATTAATTTAGACCTTTTTACATGATTATTAGATACACTTTTGTTTAAATCAATTTATATTTCTCGTTTTGAAGGTATATTTTTCTGAGGATAAAATTCGTCTTGTGAACATTCCAAACTACAAAGTACAAATGCACGCATATCTCATAGAGGAATCTTACTAACATATTGGAGGTTTCTGCCATAAAATTTGGAATTTGTTATTTATTCTCACTCTCATTGTACCTCGTAACTGGAAGATATAATCACATATTGTCATATATAATGTATCGGACAAATGTAATTATCCCTTGATTATCAATACATAGATAAATATTTAAAAACAGATGCTCACATTTTAATTTTTACTTACTTTTGTAAATATATCGAGGCGAATAATATGAGATAACTTGGTTAAATCTGAGGTAACAGGCGTTAGCAGGAATTTGTTATATATTATTTGTTATAAGATAAATTATTACCCTAATACTTTTTTTAGATATTCGTGGGAGGTTTCCTGTAAAAAGAACTTTTGAAAATATATAAATCTTTTTTAAATTTCAAGCATTTAACAGGTGTCTTTTTTTATATTTTCAGAAAATTCTGATCTTTTTAATCCAAAATACCTACAAAGAATGGTAATTTGTGACATTTTTTGAAGAATAACTTTATAAGTCACTATATTCTCTTCGATCTGAAAGTTTATATGTTTAAGGCTTCTTAATTTTAAATAATGTATTTTTTTATAAATAGTAATTATATGCAAAATTCTTTTCAGATAACGTGCTCCAACAAAGTCCTTTATTACAGAAAGATAGTTCCGAAATTCTTCATAATCTTAGACCGACAAATACTTATCTAAGAAAGAGGAAACTTTCAGAAAAAATTCCTACAGTAGTAGTGTAAAAAGTGACTTCTAAAACGTCCGCAGGCGATATATTAGATAATATGGTTGGTAATGCATGTAATGGTACTTATTATTCAAGTTGTGTGTGTAATTGGCGTGTTAATTGTCAGTTTGATTTATTGCGGCACTCTAAGTGTGTGTTAGGCGTGTAATAAGTAGTTGTTCTACAGGGTGATCCAAAAAAGTAAGTACATAAAATTAATTACAGTTCAGGAACTCCGCTTCTGGGGTGGCAGCTGGGGCGGGCGGTCTGTTGTTGAGTGCAGGGTTTTTTGTATGTTGTTGGTACTGTGTTGTGTATATTTGTAGAGAGAGATGTGAAATAATTGTGTATTTGTTTGTATTTTGATATTTATTTCTACGTGTATGAAAAGAGCCCGGACTATATAGAAATGCCCACGGACTATTGCAGAATTACGTGTGCGGTTGGTATTCCGCTCGAAGGCATTTATGCGAGTATGTAATTAATTTACATAATGTGATCTGGCTGGTTTATAATTTATGGGTTGGTATTCCGCTCGAAGGCATTTATGCGAGTGTGTATTTAATTTATGGCGATATTATCTGGTTAGCGAAGAAATAACTATAAAAATGTAAATGTTATTGGGTTAGCGTTAATAGTAGGTAATTGATATCTAGAATGAGGAAAGCAATTCTAATCTGGTTGGTTTATAATTTTAAGGATTGGATATATTTTTAAATAAAAGAAACTAAACAAAAATTAATTGAAATTTATTAATGTAGTAAACTTATTTACCAAGGGATCTGAAGTCTTTTTATATCTAATTATTTACCCTAAGGTTTTTATGTTACAAATAAAAAGATGTAAATCCAGAGTGAGCGGGTCAGTGTCGAAAAGAGTGCTTTTTCCATGGGGGGAGGATGGGACAATTTTCGAAGTCATATAGGTCGAGCTCTGCACTATATGAGGTTGCTCCTAGTTAGCAGGTGTTTCTTTCTAAAATTTATGGGTAGTCATCTGTAAAATTTTAGAGAAATGTTTTTTTTGTTAAATAAATTTTTGTGCAAAAAGTTTAAGTATAATTTAGAAAAAATTAAAGCTATTGGTACTTTATGAAACGCTTACATTTTTCATATACCGTTTTTAGTGATGATCCTGTTAAGGTTCAAAACGTCAATATGAGTTAATTTCATTAAAAAGAGGGAGGTAAATTTGTTATATCTTGGATTTAAATTATTTGAATAGCAAGAAATTCCAAACTTGGTGGATTAATATATTTTATTGAAGACATGTATTAAAAATAATAAAAAGTTAAATTTATATTATTAAAAAAATTCTTACCTTTATAAGTCATCATCGGAGCTTTCTATATCGAGACAATCAGAATTGGAGCTACCAATTTCCACCGAGTTATTTTCAAAAGATACACACGACAAAGGAAAAAATGTCAAATTTGAGAAAAAAAATGAACCGGTTTTACAAATTTGGCAATAATTACCTTTAAAGTTATTAATTATTAATGTACATTTATGGTATTTTTTAAAATAATGAATGTATTTATATACAACAAATTTTTGGTGGTTTTTTTTTAAATAACTATAGCAATTTTTACAAATTTCATATACTTTATTATTTACACTAATTATATATTTATATTTTTTGATAGAAAAATTACCTAAACTAGAATTATCGATATTGTTTAAAAATATTTGGCAACATGGCTCAATTAATCCGCTATTTAAATTAATGTGGTTAATACAGTCAAATATATCATATTTAAAAGTTTCAAAATAGATTTTCCAAAGACTATGTCGATTTTTGAAAAGTTGTTTTTGAACTGAAAAAGGTAATTGGAGATTGCCTGTTAATAGTTTTACAAAACCATTAGGAATACTAAATACTGGTTTGAAACAATTTCCTAAAGAAATAATAAATAAACTTTTAGGATTATATATCTTTTCTTTTTCATTATAATTTTGAATAAAACTATTTTTATATGACGAAAACATTTTACTTACACTTTTACTTTGTCTTGTATCTAATGTAAATGATTTCGGTTTGCAAACATTAGGTAATAAATGCAGTATTTATATGCAATTGCGCACCTAGTTTGTGATTTTTTATTTCCATCAAGGCGAATAAGGTGAATGTGCAACGTATATAAATAGAAGAATTTAAACGGGAAATTATTGTAATAATCAAGTAGTTTCCATCGTCAGAAAGAAAGAAAAGAAACGTAAGTAGATTTTTCATTTTATTTTTTATAATGTCTGATTTTAATGACGTTGAAGATTTTGATTTTAGTGAGTGTGAAAATATAATAAAAAATAAAAAAGTACCTTCTCTAAAATCCTTTGCATCAAAAGCTATTTTGAGAAAATTAACAAGTGGATTAGGTATTATAACATTACCTATACCATCACAATTAAAAAGCCAGCTTTTAAATCAATTTAAAAATGTGTATTTAGAACAGGAAAAAAATAATAATTTTTTAATTAATTCTATACTTCAGTTTGAAGAGGGTGTTTCAGAATATTATTTAAGATTATATAAAAAATGGGGTGGTTTTCACAATGGGGAAATTAATTCAGTTAGTTTTTTGGATTTTATCGACGATTATATAAGACATGAAATAATTTGGGGGTGCTATAGTATATGCTGGTATGGGTGTGTTATAATATGTTGCCCCGAATGTTTTAAGAGGGTTTATTGGTCTATTTGGTCTAGATGTAATTTAACTTATGCAAAATTTAAAAAAATAAAACATAAAGAAGATATTTCTAGAGAATCTCTTTTACAAGAAATTGGGGGTAATATCAGCTGGTGTCAAATTTGTTGTTCTGTATTATGTTTTAAATTAATTTCAATTTCAGCTCAAAATATTATAGGTTTTTCTAAAGAAAATATATACGAAACATTTGGGGTATTCACTAACACTTTATAAAATTAATCTATTTTCCTCGCTTATTTTATTTTCACACTCAAAAAGTAAGAAATTAATCTTCAAACACAACTCACCCTTCATTTTTATTTGCAGAACATGAATACACTTGAAACTCTTAATTTTCTAGGAAAATTAGACTATGAGGTGATTAAATTTGCTGATGTGCCTATAAATGTAAAAAAACCTATTTTACAATTCAGAGCGGTCGACACGGTATACGGCCGAAGAATTCTGATAGTTTTCGAAGAGGGGAAGGCTCTATGGTTACCCGAACGCTTTAAGGATTTGTCAGATGAATACCTAGAATCAATAAATAAGGGTAAAAAAGTCCTATTTATTTATAGGGGAAAAAGGAAGATATCAACAGGTCGCGAAATTAATGACATTGAGTTCGAATTTTTGAGTGAGTGAGAATGTCGGGGGTTACAAAGCTAGAACCAGTAATCGTGGAGTCAGCTTTTAAATGTAGATTACTTACTATAGAAATTAGAAATACTTTAGGTTTTTTAGATCCTATCAAATTTTTACAGGAAATCGAAATAATATTCCCCGACTTGGTTAAAAGAGTCCATCATTTCCCGTGTAAAATTAATGTAACTATGTTGGGGAAATTTATTATTCCTAAAGGGGGTGAAAATGATTCAGATGCGGGGGAAGATATAAATCAAAGAGATATATTTATAAGTACTAAAAACGAAATTTTATATAATATTAATTTAGCAAAAAAATTTTATAAAGAGAATATTTTTGATGTAATTTTAAGAAAATTATCAGAATTCAGTGATCAGGGATATACTCTTAAAGAAATAATTAAATTAGATATCAAAATTAATAGATGCACAATTTTTTCGGTCGGGGCTTGTTACAGAGATTTACCTGATGAAATTAAATGTAAAAAATGCTGTGTAAATATTCAAACAAATGATGGTGCATGTTTTGCTTGGGCTGTAACTTCAGCATTGGAGCCGGCTAAAAATAATGTTCATAGAGTTAATTCATATAGACATTATTCTGAAGTTTTAAGTCTAGAAGGAATAAGTCAACCATTTACTCTTAATCAGTTATCAAAATTTGAAAAACAAAATAACTTAACTGTAAATATATATACCATTAAAGAAAAAAATAAATCAAATAAATTTTATGTCGGGAAAACAATTACGTTGATTAGTGAAAGTGAGAGCGAAAATGAGAGCAATGATGAAGTTACACCCGAAACACAAAAAGATAAATATGAAATAGTACCTATAATTGTTTCAGATGTTATTAAACCAAAGCATATTAATTTGTTATTAATACAAACTAAGGAGGGAAATGATAGGATAAATGAAAATGAAACGCGTTATCATTTTTGTTGGATCAAACATTTTAGTAGACTACTCGGAAATCAATACAAAACACGCGGAACAAAAAAATTTATTTGTTACAGATGCCTATCAATTTTCTCAACTGAACAAAAGTTAAACAGTCACAGTACTTACTGTTCAGAATTTAAAAGTGTAAAAAGCGTAATGCCCAACGAAAAAAATAAGTTTGTATATTTTAAAAATTTTTCTCATAAGGAAAGGGTCCCCTTTGCACTGTATTGTGATTTAGAAACTTTACCAATTTCAATTGCAAATTCTATGCCTTCACCTGAATGTTCTTATATAACAGCCACAGAAAAACATATTGCGTATAATATAGGTTACTTTCTGCACTGTTCTTATGACAAATCACTATGGAAATTTGAATCTTATTCGGGTCGAGACTGTATTGATTGGTTTATAAGTGAATTGTATAAAGTCGCTGAATTTGTTTGTAAAACATTTGATAATATTATCCCCATGAGAAAACTAAACCCTCAGGAATTAGTTAATTTTGAAGAATCCTCTGTATGCCATATTTGTGAGCAAGCTTTCTCTGAATCTGATTTTAAGGTTAAAGATCATTGTCACCTAACTGGGAAATTCAGAGGTGCAGCGCATTATACTTGTAATTTGAATTATAAGTTTCCAAATTTCATTCCAGTGGTATTCCACAATCTATCTAATTTTGACAGTAAATTTTTTATTCAAAAGCTTTGTTCTGATTTGGAGGGTCCTATTACAGTGTTACCTTATAATAAGGAAAAATATAAATGTTTTACAAAGAAACTTAAATTGAAAATCTCAAAAGATAACCGTGAGTACTATAAAATTATACACTTAAAGTTTATAGATAGCATAAATTTTTTATTATTTAGTTTGGAACGCCTTTCATCATTTTTAACGAGCTACGAAATTAGTGAATATATGCTCCATAATTGGCCTATAGAACATATTAGACTTTTGTTTAAGAAAGGCGTCTTCCCTTATAGCTACGTAAATTCTTTTGAAATCTTATATGAATCTCAATTATCGCCAAAAGATAAATTTTTTGATAAAATAAAAAATAAACATATTTCTGATATAGACTATAAACATGCTCAAAATGTTTGGTCAGCCTTCAAATGTAAAAATATCTTAGACTATTCGAATATATATATGAAAACAGACATTCTTCTTTTAGCAGATGTTTTTGAGTCGTTTAGGAATCTTACTATAAAAACTTATAAAATTGACCCTATTTTTTATATTGGAACCCCGAGTTTATCCTGGTCTTTAATGTTATACACCACAAGAGTAAAAATTGAGCTTCTTACAGATATTGACATGTTACATTTTATAGAACGGGGTATCAGAGGTGGTTTGTCAACATGTATTCATAGACACGCTAGGGCTAATAACAAATATATGGAGAATTATGATAAAAACTTGGAGGATGTATTTTTAATGTATTTCGATATAAACAATCAATATGGATTTGCGATGTCCCAAACTCTTCCCTTGTGTGAATTTCGATGGTTAAAACCCAATGAAATTAAAAATTTAGAAATAAAAAATGTCCCATCTGATGCATCAGTAGGTTTTATTTTAGAGGTTGATTTAGAATACCCCACTGAATTACACGATTTACACTCAGATTTACCGTTTTGCCCACAACGTTTAGCACCTGAGGGGGGTAAACAAAAGAAACTTTTAGCTACTCTTTACGACAAAAAAAATTATGTAATACATTACATTGCGCTTCAACAATGTCTTAAACATGGTCTTAAATTAAAGAACATTCATAGAGTTTTAAGTTTTCAGCAATCTGCCTGGATGGAGCCTTATATATCGTTAAACACTCGCTTAAGAGCGCAGGCTGTAAATGAGTTTGAAGTGCATTATTATAAATTAAATAATAATGCTTGTTTTGGAAAATCGATGCAAAATGTAAGAAAATTTAGAGATGTCAAATTGATATCAAAATATGAGGGTTCGTACGGGGTAAATTATTATATTTCTAAACCAAATTTTAAAGACAGAGTAATTTTCGATGAAGGGTGTGTTGCTGTTGAATTAAATAGATGTAAAGTATATTTTAATCAGCCCATATTTATCGGTTTTACAGTTTTAGATTTAGCAAAGGTTCGGTTATACAAATTTCATTATGAATATATGTTGAACAAATATCCTCTTGACCGTTTAAAATTATGTTATTCTGACACTGATTCGGGTATCTATTTAATTAAGACTAGCGATGTATATGAAGATATTAAGGGTGATTTAACTAAGTGGTTTGATACTTCAGATTATCCATCTAACAACCCATATGGTATTCCACAAGTGAATAAAAAAGTAATGGGTGTAATGAAAGATGAGTTGAGTGGTAAAATACTAGAAGAATTTGTTGGTCTTAGACCTAAAATGTATTCATTTAAGGTTCACAAAACAAGCGAAAGTAAGTGTGTTGCAAAGGGGACTCCTTCACAAACAATAAGGGCATTAAATTTAGAATACTATAAAAAATGTTTACAGAGTGGTGAACGCTTGAGAAAAGAACAATATTTAATTAGATCGGTGGGTCAGAATGTATATACTTTTGAACAAAATAAAATTGTATTAGATAGGTCAGATGATAAGCGGAAAATATGTGAATGTAACATTAAAACTTTACCATATGGGCATTATTCTTTGCGAGATGATTTGTAAAGCATCATTTGTCTTGAATATTAGTATTTTTCTCTTTTAAATGATATATTGTACTTTAAATTTCCTAGTTATTATATTAAAACAAAAATTTATATAAATTTATTTTAATCACTGTAGGGTGTATATAATAACCATGTCATCGTTACCGACAAAGAAACAAAGAACCACCAAACTAAGACGTTACGAAATAAGACAAACATGTGTTGTGTGTGGGTATACTCACACTAAAATTAAAACTTTAAACCCAGTTCCGAATTGTGTGTTTCTAATGAAAAATAAAAACCTATTGTTCACAGTGTCTGTGTTTTTATTTATATTCCTTTTTCCTCTCCTTTAAAACAAAGAAATAGGGTAACAACTAATAAAGTACAATTTATTAAGTTATTGAATAAAAAAAGGAAAAAATCTACAAAATTTCATTAATTCGATCTTACCTCGTAATTAGATCTTTTACTGCTTACCAGAGACCCTGTATCAGCGTATAGATGCTGGTGCGGGGGTGGGAGCGGGCGCTACATATTTTGGTCCAGACATCTGTTAAACACCACCATCACCACTATTTTTCTCTATATATACTAAATTAAAATCTCGAAAAAATAAATAAGTAGACATTCATTTGTATAAGGTTAAAGGGAATGAAAACATTAGTAAAAACGAGTCTCGACAAGTTTAAAGCATTTTTTCCACGGCTGGTGGGTGTGGTAGGTTAGTTCTAACAAAAACGTATATTTAAAGTAGCGAACAAAGGATAATTATTAGTTGTTATATCCGAATGTGCTTGGAAAGTTTAGATTCAGATAAAGTTAGGAAGAGTTTTGAAGAAAGACTCTTGACATTTAAAAATTGGAGGGGTGCCGTCAACCCAATTAACTTAGCAAAGGCAGGATTTTATTTTACACAATACCTAGATATTTGCCAGTGTGCTTATTGTTCAGTTGAAATTTTTAAGTGGAAAAAGGAAGATTGCCCGATAGAGGAACACTATAAGATTGCATCACATTGTAGTCTTGCGCACATCTTATGGTTGGGTAAAACGTTTAATAATAATCAAAGGGAAGCACTAACATCGAAAAAGAATTATTGGACAGTTGTTTTTTTTATACTTATATTACTACTGCTATTAGTGGATCCAACAGTGTTTTGTAAAAAAAGTTAAAAACAAACAAAATGAAATTTATTTTACTCTATTGGTTGACAGCTAGTAATATATTATATATTCACTATCAACCGAAAGTTGCCGAGTCTCAAATATGTTTTAATAAAAGTAACAATACCGAAATAGACTGTTGTTCTTGTAAAGCAATGAAGATTACCAGAATTAATGAAGATTTGCCGGTTTTTTCGTATACTATGGATAGCTTCGAGTTGGAAAAAAGTGATTTCAGGTATTTCAAAATAATTTACACATATTCAAACAGGAGTAAATTTAATTCTGAGTGGGTACCTTTCAATGAGAATTCTTGCCACGACATCTCCTGTAATTACTTTCTATGCTACAGTTTGTGTTGTGCAATATTGATAGCCTCGAGCATTGTAATTTTTATATTTTATAAAAAGTTAAGATAGAGTCCCCACTTTTTTTATTTTTCAACTCCTCGACAACTGACATATAAAAGATAACCGCAGTGTGAAAATCTAGTGTGTGCGCGTATGTACGTCAAATAGAAAATGATGAATACGTTTGCTTCGAGCAGTACTAATACAGGATCGATACCAAATTATATAGTCCAGTACGAAAGTTGTGGCCTTTTAAATGGCAAACTTTATTATTTAAACAATTCGAATACGAAATATGTGAACATAGGATTAAACCTTCGAGATGAATTTTTACCATGCATAGAACTTGCTGCCAGTAAAGCATTTGATGGGTCCGTATTACTGAACGAGGACGATTGGAAGTGTTTACTACAACATCAAGGGACAATTACAAGTTATTTCTATTGTACTGGTTATTTTGATGTTCCTATTAGATTCAACAACTTTACCATTTATTTTTACCAAATTGATGATTATAATGTGGTGAAGATAAAACACGACAATCAACGTTATATTTATTTTGGTTGTGAAAGCATCAACAAACTATGGGATTTAATACCTGTAATTGAATATCGACTAAACATGATAAAAAACCAACAATTTGAAAAATACTTTAATACGCTGAAAAACGATGCAAACAGGCAACAAGGTGATTTGCTCACAAATGTTTATAATATTCTGTCGCCGAAACAAAACCCCAACAATGAAAATATTAGCACTATGTTGGAATTACTTACAAAACACCCTGATTTACTCGAGTATAAGTTGAAATATCAAATAAAGAAGCCCACCTACTATTATGAAGAAATCAGTAACATTTAACGAATCGAAAAATCAAGTGTACTTTATGGTAGTGTGGAACTTTGCGTACAGAAAGGCCAGAGAATGGGACTTTGAAGCCTTCTCAAATAGGATCCATTTTCAAAGAAGAATAAAAAATCTCGAATCTATTTTAGATAGTATATTAAATGTAAATTATAGATTATTTATTTATAATCAAAGGTTTAATAAAACAAATATTTTTGTTCAATTATTGTAGTTTTATTTTATACATTTTAAAAAATAATATATTTAACAATATAATTAAACTTGTCGAACCATTTTTGTAAGAGGAGTGTAGCTAAATACTTTATCATGAAGAATAAGACAATAGGCTGAAGTACCCTTTTCTGTTTCTTTACTAGTTTCAAATTCAATACGCATTACAACAGAACCACTTTGCATATTTATCTTTTGGTGCGAACAATCTATATATGCAATTGGGCATATGCTTTTAAATTCTTCAGGGGTAAAAATTGGTTCTGTTGTTTTTTCGTAATACGATGTTCTGAAATTTGCAAACATTTCATAAAGAGTTGCAAATTTATTTTCTTCAAAGTTTAGATACAAGTCGTGGTACGGATATCTTTCAGAATTTAAAAAGACTCGAACATTAGTTAGGAAGCAATGATCAAATTTGCTCATATCCTCCTTTATTTTGCCCCTTTTATCCTTCGATAAAGATAATATACAATGGGCAGGGCTTTCAAGAGTGTTGGCGGTCTTAACTGGCCAAGTATGTCGTGTAGTTGAAGGTAACGCTGAATACTCCACCAGCTCCCAACTTCTAAAACCCATAACAATTTCGATATTTTAGTTAGAGCTAACTGTTGTGGTATATCAACTGTAATATGTGGCACTTTCCAGCACAATTTTTCAAATTCTACTTTTGGCTTTTCACTTTCGTCTTCGCATATTACTGCATCTAAATCGTTGCTAGCACGAATTAAAACCAATTCTTGTTTCATCCCCATTATAATCTTCTGATAATCTTCAAAGAATCCCATCAGCATTTTTAAAGGTATACAGACATTGAATGCCCCCTTATCGGTAACGGTCATACTAGAATCAGATTTCGGAAACCACCCGGCATTTTGCATTTTGATACTTTCATTGGTATTATAGGATAGATACCCTTTAATTGTAGATGTTAAACCAACATTTCGAATAGAATCAATCGTTACACCGTTTAATTCATAACGAATTTCTCTAAATAGAAAAGTCACCCCGTTATTAATAAACTTAAGTTTGGTAGCCCTAGTTCCATCATCCTTGGTTAATTTTCCTTCAATATATAAAAGACTCTCACAAGGTAATGTGTAAGTATCAAGTTCTTGAATAGGAATCCTAATTTCATCGTTATACTCAAATTTTGATGTAACAAAGGGTTGATACGTGTGTAATTCCGAGCTTAAAATAGAATTGTCAACAAGAAGCTTTTCGGTAATGTTTAAAAGGTCCATTATTATTTTGGAAACACTTTAAATCCTAAGGTACGTAAAAATTGACGATTTTTTGCTGTCAATCGTTTCAGGTTTGATTTCGAACTAATAATGTTTTTTTGAGTTGTTTTTTTATAAACAGTTTCAGGCTTTGTAAGTTTTACTTCTTTCAATTTATTATTATATCTAATAACCATTGTTCTTTATTGTTCTCGTTAGATGGAGTCTCACAGTAATAGTTTCACCTCTAAAATTAATTAAATTATAATCTTGATCAACCACTTTTATAGTTATATTGTTAATTGTTTTAACACTAACAGGAAAATACAAAATGGGTAGTGGGGATTCTACTATCTTATGACCAGGGGGCACAGATGGAAAAAATTGATGAATTATGTGAACAGGATTGCCATTGTGGAAAGAACCTGTCACTATATTACAATCAATGCAAATGGCGTTTACTTTTAAAATTGCTATAACATTATCGGATTCCATTCTCCTTTTACCAGGAATAATCCTTTTTTCAAAACCAAGCAATTTTCCAATGGAATCTTCGTGAGTAAAGTCAATCGGATGAGAACACTTGATTATCGTCTTTAGAGTGTTCGTATTACCCCTGATATATAAATCGAATTTTTCCATAGGAAATTTCTCGTACATTTCCCTTTTAATAGTTCTTTCTAAATCGCTAATTTCATAAGAACCTTCTGGAATTGTTATAACTTTGGTACCCACATAGAATTTATTAGAACCCCTTTCTATATTTGGTATTGTGAAAAATGTTTCAAAATCTGCCAAACCAATAAAGTAATCTTTGTCATCTTCTAAATATATTGGTGGATTAAAATTTGCACTCAAAACCGATTCATTTCCGGAAATTGTGAAAGTAGTGGACATTTTGTCTCTCGAACGGGTTATATTTAAATGTTAAAATTTTGTTATTTACAATTATTATATAAAAACATAATACAGTGTTGTCCGCATTTAGAAGAACCATAAGTTTGTAAACTATCATAATTATATTTTATTCTATTATACCCTGAACTATTAAAATAATAAATCAGTTCAAGGGGCGGCCTTAGGTTTCCAAAAGGATCGAAATAAATAATTTCTTTTTGTTTCTTAATATAAGCAGTCCAGTGAGATCCCTCGCCATCTTTATCGTCTAGATTAACGATACCACATTCAAAATTTCTAATCTTCCTAGGCAAATTATTTCTCATAAAGACACCTCTAAAATGAGGTATTTCTAATGTCTTAATAATTTTATTCAAATCGATATTAGATAACGCATGCCGAGGAAGACTTATTGGAAGTTTTTTTTATAAGGTGCCAAAAACATTCCTCGTCCTTTCTTACTCGATTTAATTTTTAACCCTTTGCCCTTTACTAGTGTTTCCATTGCTTTATTGTGTCTTTGGGACTCTTCAAGTTGTTTTTTTCCAGCCTTAGAATCATTGACAGCTTTTGCTATTGTTGCTGCACCTCCCCCTAATGCCCCCAACGCACCCAAAAGTGGAAAGAGTAATGGTAAAATACCACCTATCTTTTTTGGGGTTTTAATTATACGTTTCCTCTTAGCTCTACCCTTCAATCCCTTCCCACGTTTAACCCGCTTTTTGTTCACTATTCTTGAAGCCTGTTCATTTTTTTTCAAACCCATTCCTAGCTTTCGTTTAATTCGCATTGCACCTGTAACACCTAAAGCTGATAGTCGTTCTGGTATAGAAGAGTCCTTGGCAATAACACGCTCCCAAGATTTTTCCGCCAAGAGTTTATCAGCTTTATGTCTGGCTTCTAAATCCTTATACTGTGATTGTAAGCAATATCGTGCTCCTTACAAGCACTATCTAATGGATTTATTCCTTTTTGATTAATTCGCTTGTCTAGTTTGGTTCCAGGACCACAAAATCTGCAAATTAAAAACACTTTCTTAACATAACTTAAATAAACGGTGCTATTTTTTTATGTATACTCACCTATATCCTGGAATATGCGCTTCAAAAGGTAGATTACTGATAATTTTATCAAATAAACCCGATCCTTTCTTCACACGACCTCGGCTGTGAATAAAAGTAGGATCTTGATGAACTATCATTTTATAGCACCTCTTAAAAACTACTAAGCCAATTTCCATTATTACTAACCTATAAATATGCTTTTAAAATATTTACAAGTTAGTTTTTAGAATAACATAGTGATATGAAGATTCGAAAATCTAAAATTACGCTCTCCATTTCTAACATTGATGTTAAAACTGAAATAAAAAAATATCAAAAACATGGTGGTTTATTTGGAGGGCAATCAAAAAGATGTTTATTAGTTGGTGCCTCAGGATCAGGAAAAACTAATGTTATGATATCCTTAATTGAACACCCAAACGGTTTAAGATTTGAAAATATATATCTTTTCTCGAAATCTCTTCATCAACCTAAATATGAGTATCTAAGACAGCTTATAAAACCAATAAAAGAAATAGGTTATAATGAATATGAAGAGGGTGGTGACATTATACCACCAGCCGAAGTTAGTCCAAATTCGATAATAATATTTGACGACATTGCTTCTTGTAATCAAGATATAATTAGAGACTACTTTTCTTTTGGACGTCACAAAGATGTAGATTGTTTTTATTTATGTCAAACGTATTCATCAATTCCTAAACAACTGATTCGTGATAATGCAAACTTAATAATAATGTTTAGACAAGACAATACAAATTTAAAACACGTTTTCGATGATCATGTTAGTGTTGACATGCCATATCAACAGTTCAAAGAATTATGCCAAAATTGTTGGAAAGATAAATATGGGTTTATAGTTGTTGATAAAGATTGTGAAATGACGAAAGGAAGGTATCGTAAGGGTTTTGATAGATTTATTTCACTATAAATTAAAAGTAATTATTAGAAACACCATCAGTCGCTAAAAAATTAACATGGATAAACACACATCCCAACAACTTGTTAAAACGCGAAAAGCAGTTAAAGAAAAGTATCAAAAACTAAAATCTGACACGGCAGCGACAGAATTTAAATTAGAAAAATCTTATAAGCCAATAATTTAACCTCTAAAACAACTCATAACAAAAATCGATCACACAGAATCAATTATACCAAAACAAGAAATTAAAGAAGAAGATTATGATCGTTATGTTTTTCCATATGTTTCTACACCCAAAAAAAAAACCAAATTGAAAATGCCTGAAGCCCCACAAGTTCCTACAGAGATGCCATCGTTTTTTAATGAAAATAGATATGATAATTTGTTAAATAAAACTGCTCGTGAAGTACCATTTCAAGAAACTAGTGTAATTGCAACAACCGATGACGCAGAGCAGGAAATACAAGACCTAACACCCACAGCAACTCTAGAGGATATAATTAATCAAACTAGACAAAGCATACAACAGTATGTAGGTCAACCTGGTTATGATGAGTATCTAGACTATTTTGATGAATTACCTAGATCATACATTGATGCGAATATACGTGACACAGAAAACGAGTTTGATCATAAATTTGGAATTATTCACGATTTTCAAGAAAATAAATTTACCTTAGGTTTAACACAAGCACCTATAGACTTTATTGGAAAAGATATAAAGGTTAAAACAATCAAGTACCCTGGCACCGTTGGATTATACGAACTTTTATTTAAAAAGGAACCTAAATTGTATACATCAAAAGATTTAGAGAATTACATGGATATATTAGAACGAACAAATGCATATAAAGATGAAACAGGAAATATAATTACAAGTTCAAATCGATATGCAAAATTTAGACGAATTATTTTACCTTATTTGCATAAAAAAGGATTAACAAAAAAGGGATCGAAAATCTTAAGTGACATTGCTCGTGATATATCTGTGTCATCACAATTTGTCAAACCTCCTCCACCTACGAGAACTATGCGACCAAAAACTGGCAAATTAGGGAAGGGAATAACATTAAAAACCAACAAACAAAATGTTGATTATGTGTATTGGGATAACCCGAATGAATTAGTGGATAGACTTCGATTATTGATGTCTTCTTCAGCTGCAGGGCACACCCCCCATACAAACGAAATCATTTCTATAATCGAAGAGTTAAGAGAGGCTAAATTAATTCAATAAAAGTAAACGTTTCAAACAATTTACAATAGTTTAATCATGTCAATTGATAAATTCGGAAGTCACATTTCCAGCAAAAATTTTGATAAAAATGTGTATTATCAATGTTTTATTCCATTACTAGCTAGTGACTTAGAAAACAAATTCACGTTAGGAACTTCAACTACTGTCTTTTCCTATAAAATTAATAAAAAAAGCTATAATTGGGTTTATCCTTTACCTTCTGGAACCATTGAAACTTGTAGAAAATTTCACCGAGAAATTAAGTTTATATTAAACCACAAACTTATTGACACCCTTGAAGGGGAAACTTTATCGGAAGGAGATAAGATTTTGATAATAAGGTCTTTGGATTCCCCAAAAACAGGAGACGGAATAATAGAGTTAGTCATAAAGGTGGCTGTTTCCAACGATGAGTACGACTAATATCAAACAAATAATTGTAAATGAATTGCATAAACCCGCTCGTAAAAATTATGCTCGAAGAAAGACAATTATTAAGGGGCTTAAAGATCTTCTTCAAATAGATTTAATTTCACTTATCCCTTATGCCAAATTTAATCGAGGTTTCAAATACGTTTTGGTAGCCATTGACGCATTCTCAAAATATGTTTGGGTTGAACCAATTAAAGATAAAACAGGTAAAACTGTTACAAATGCCATGAAAAAAATACTTAAAATGAAAAATGCCGTTCCTCGAAATCTTCAATCTGATAGGTAATATAGAACTCAGTTTATTATTATTTATTCATTGTCTACTAATATACCACTTTTTTTATTTTAGGGGTGGAGAATTCTACAATCCACATTTTAAAAAATTAATGGATGAATATAATATAAACCATTATAGCACATTTTCTAACCTTAAAGCTAGTATAGTCGAAAGGGTAATTCGAACTTTGAAAACCAAATTATGGAAGCAGTTTAGTTTACAAGGAAATTATAAATGGTTAAATAATTTAGATAAAATTGTATATAATTACAATAATACAAAACACTCTGTTATCGGGCTTAAACCGAGGGATGTGACAAAAAAAAATGAAAAAGAAATTTTATCAAAAACATATAGCGCTATAAAAATCATTGATTCAAATCCTACTAAATTTAAAGTGGGGGACTTTGTAAGAATAAGTAAATATCGCCAAGTATTTGAAAAAGGATATACACCCAATTAGTCAAATGAAATTTTCAAAATTAGCAAGATACGTGAAACTAATCCTCGAGTTTATCTTCTGACGGATAACAATAGCGATGAGATTCAAGGTACGTTCTATACCAGTGAACTTCAAAAAGTGAAATATACTGAAATGTATCTTGTTGAACGCATCTTAAAAAGAAAGGGTGATAAAGTTTATGTAAAATGGCTAGGATTTGATAATAGACATAATTCGTGGATTAACAAAAGTGAATTAGTCTGATACGCATGCCTATAAAAAGCTATTTATATTACTTCAAACCACATAGACCCTTCAGTACAAAAATAACATGAATTTAGTAATAGACATTCAGGGGTTCAAAACTAAAAATAATCAATTTGTACCAAAGGAACTGGCCGCCTATGATGGATCACAAGTATGTCATTATGTTTTTAAAAAACCCTTTCACATTAAATTATTAACAAATGAACTGCACCGACAAGCTCTATGGTTAATGAAAAATCATCATTGTATCGATTGGTCGGAAGGATTTACTCCATTGCACCAGCTCCCGAATATTATTAGAGAATTAACAACCAAAGCGAATCACGTATTTGTCAAAGGAAAAGAAAAAGCAAACTACATTCGAAAATACTCTTCTAAACCTGTTACAGAACTTCCAGAACAACCATGTTTAAAACCATCTGAACCTCTATGTTTTTACCATTTAAATCAAAAATGCATCTGCGCACTAAGTAATGTTTATTATTTATACAATTATTTAGCATTCTTAAAAGGTTGATAATTCTATAAATTACTGAATTTTTTTGAATATGAATAATTTTTAAATATACCTCGTATATGTATATAGTTATTTAAATAAATAATTGTCAATATATAAAATAATTATTTACTATTTACCATTTACCAAAAACAGACCTAAACCGCACACACCCCGTATTTTCTATAACATCCTCTAGAATTGCTTTACACATTATAGATATCAATTACCTATTCTTACTACAAATCCATTAACACCTACATTTTTATAGTTATTTCTTCAGTAAACCAGATAAACCACCATAAATTATAAACCAGCCAGATCACATTATGTAAATTAATTACATACTCGCATAAATGCCTTCGAGCGGAATACCAACCGCACACGTAATTCTGCAATAGTCCGTGGGCATTTCTATATAGTCCGGGCTCTTTTCATACACATAGAAATAAATATCAAAATACAAACAAATACACAATTATTTCACATCTCTCTCTACAAATATACACAACACAGTACCAACAACATACAAAAAACCCTGCACTCAACAACAGACCGCCCGCCCCAGCTGCCACCCCAGAAGCGGAGTTCCTGAACTGTAATTAATTTTATGTACTTACTTTTTTGGATCACCCTGTAGAACAACTACTTATTACACGCCTAACACACACTTAGAGTGCCGCAATAAATCAAACTGACAATTAACACGCCAATTACACACACAACTTGAATAATAAGTACCATTACATGCATTACCAACCATATTATCTAATATATCGCCTGCGGACGTTTTAGAAGTCACTTTTTACACTACTTACAGTAAAATATATTTTAAAGAACAATCCACATATTTTTACGCCTAAGGAGCAAGAGTATTTCAGTAAGTCATCATCAGCCTTTCCCAATATAAATAAGGACTGGATATCAGGAATATGTGACGTCACTCGATCTCGAAAAAATAAAAGAAAACATTTTTTTAAATATCTATAGATGACAGTACAATATTCCACAAACTTGAGAATAAAATTTTATCTCAAAAAAAATCAAAAATTTAAAATTATATAGAATCAGAGACACTCGCATTTTTCGCAATACCAGAAGCACAATTTTCTGTACACTGTACAAATTTCAAATAAAAATCCCCCCAACAACAGGTCTTTATTTGTATACAGCTCTTAAAAAGGAAATAATACAAATTCAGTGCAAAGGAAAACAAATTGCTTTAAGTTTTTATTATCGAACACCTCGAGCTCAAAAAGCAATTTTTAAAGCAAAAATTTAATTTGTCTTAATAGCTCAATCATTAAAAATAACTAAATCCCACCTAAACCCAAATGAATTTCAAAAATTGTTGGTTAAATTAGCTGGTGTCAGTTCGCTCGTAGACGCCATACAGTGAGCTTTGAAAATGGTGAATGAGATTTCACCGAAACGTCAGCTGCCTTAGAGTCCTAAGAGGGACTCTGCACATACACGGGATGCCCGAAAACCTTCGATTACACATCACACCGGTGAGAATATCCGACATAACATATATATATATATATATATATATATATATATATATATATATATATATATATATATGTATATATATATATATATATATATATATATATATATATATATATATATATATATATATATATATATATATATATATATATGTAATCGAAGGTTTTCGGACCGACAGCACCCGAGTTGCAGGCGTCAGTTCGCTCGTAGACGCGGTACAGTGACCTTTGAAAATGGTGAATGCTATTTCACCGAAACGTCAGCTGCCTTACAGTCCTGAGAGAGACTCAGCACATACACGGGATGCCCGACAACCTTCGACTACACATCACACCCGTGAGAATATTTGACATAACATATACATATACATATATATATATATATATATATATATATATATATATATATATATATATATATATATATATATATATATTTAAATTAAATAATTTCACCGTTTATGTACTTGGAGAAGTTATTTTATTCTCCTTACAACGGTTAAGAAAGGGGAGACAGATATTATATTCTCTGCGAATTCCACTCTGGTTTTCTCTCCATAGTAATTTCGACCACCTAATGGTCTCATCAGTGGAGCTGTAACGAACCGAGAGCAAAATACACAGAAAACAACTATTTACTTAAAATCCCCAGATCCTAAATTATCGGCAGAATCCCGCCGGAATAAGTCCTGAATATACCCCAAAAACATTTAAATATTACTCGATCTTCCCGATTTGAAATGTTGAACTATGTTTATTCACAGAATAGTTTGACTGAAGTTAACTCAATATCCATAAATTATTAGAATAACCATCGAGGTATTAATAGAGTTATGTACTGTACTTCGCAATGTTTCCAAATACCCATTTTAACCAAAATTACCATAAATATAAATTTTAAAACAAATTGGACAAAACACAAGTTTAGTATTAGGAAATTAATTTTAGATTCGTAATTTACTTTCCCCGAAAACCCTCTTATACCAATTAAAAAAAAAAATTGGTGAATTTAAAATTTCAGTTCGCCATATTAGATACACCGTATTGAATTTGAGAAAAATATATTTAGATTTGTTATTTACACCCGCCTTATTAGATACACCGTACTGAAATTCAAGAAAATATATTTAGTTTTGTTATCTACACGCCTGAAATTTCCCCCTCCCCTATCAGTTTTAAAAGAGATCGGAAAATATATTTTTATTTGCCATCTTGGATCTTGCTGAACCAATTTTAGACAAAATTATGAAACCATCGTAAAACATATTGACATATCAGAGGAAATTTTATTTAAATCGGCAAAAGTTTCTATATTTTTTATACTATTTATTTTAAATTAAAAGTACCTTACCATAGAAACTGTATTAATAAAATTATAAGTTTAATATAATTGTTTTTGTTGTATTATTTTTCCTAACGTAAAAAATAGTCTTCAGGTGTGTTGATTACGAATCTGGCATCAGAATATCAAAATTTAAAGTGGCGTATCCAATAGGGCGGCCAACAACCCAATGCTTATTATTGCTATAAAGAAAGAGACAACCTACTTGAAAGTTCGGTTACGGGGATTTATGACATCGCTGGTTACGAATCTCGCTTCAGGATATTAAAATTTAAATAAGCGCATTCAATATGGCGGCCATCGATCACCGAAATGTTTATTATGGCCATGAAGAAGGGTAAAATCGAGTAAAAGTTTTTTTCATATATAGCAATGGGTTGTTTTTACTTCATTTTTGAACATTTCATTTAAGAGAAAGGGAAAAAAATTACTCGCGAATGAACTAACTCAATGATCTATTAAGGTAAATAAATAACGAGTAACTTCCATTTTCCATTATCGTTTTTTCAAAAGTAGTTCTAAAAATAGTAGGATTTTTCCGCTCCTCAACCAAATGTATGAAAGATTAACACTTGGATTATCAACAAGGATTAAAAAAAATTATATAAGCTTGCCCATAACATATCTTTGAACTTAGTCATAGATCTAAGTAAGAACAACCCTTCACTACCTATGAAAAACTTTCATCTCTATTTTACCCTTCTTTATAGCCGAACTTTCATGTAGGTTGTACCCTTTTTTATAGCCGTTTTACATTTCGACAATCTGATGCAAAATTCGTAATCAGCGATGTCATAAACCCCCGTAAGTGAAATTTCAAGTAGATTGTACTATTTTTTATAGCTAGAATATGCATTTTGGGAATTATTGACCGCCATATTTGATCCGTGATTTTCAGATTTTAGAATCTGTTTGATTTTTTACAACTCTTGTTTTAGACATTTTTTTCTGAAGTAAGTATTTTCGAAGTTAGCGGGGGCTTTCACATTTTGTAGATATCCTGCATACATATATATATATATATATATATATATATATATATATATATATATATATATATACATATGTTATGTCGGATATTCTCACGGGTTTGATGTGTAATCGAAGGTTTTCGGGAATCCCGTGTATGTGCTGAGTCCCTCTCAGGACTGTAAGGCAGCTGACGTTTCGGTGAAATCTCATTCACCATTTTTAAAGCTCACTGTATGGCGTCTACGAGCGAACAGACGCCTGCGACTCCGGTGCTGTTGCTACCGTGTGCGCATCGGACGCGTTCGTTTTCCGAATGGTTCCGGCCCATCAGGTTGCGAGACCTGCTGCGCGTCATCGGTCCTGTTGCCAGTGTTTGTGGTTGCCTTGCCGAGTTGTAATCTATTTCGTTACTAAGTGGTACTGGTATGTTTTGTAAGCAGATTTTTCCAAGTATTACGCACACGTTGGCTATCATCTCTGCTATTTAAGTTGTTGGGCCTCTTTGCAATTTCAATGGCTTCCCTTATAACTCTTGTGGACAGGTTTTCACACCTCGATAGCATTTTTGTTCCCGAGAAATTTATCTTATGTCCTGTGTTTAACCAGTGTTGGGCCAGAGTAGAAGAAGTTGTTTTTTGCTTGACAGCGTTCATATGTTCGTCTCTTCAGGCGCTTATTTTACGGTTGGTTTGGCCTACGTAAGATGAGCTGCATTCTCCGCATGGAATTTCGTACACTCCCTGGTTTTCTAGAGGGATTCTTTCTTTAGATGTTGGCAAGAGATCTTTTACTTTACGGTCTGTGGTGAAAATGGTTTCAATGTTGTGTCTCCTGAGAATTCTTGCGATCTTGTCTGTGGTGCCTCTTACATAAGGAACAAAAGCCTTGGAGCTATTCTCTTGATTTTCGCGATTTCTTGGGGCCAAGTGTTTGTTTTTAGAGCCGTGTATATATGTTCTTTTTTATAACCGTTCTTTGTTAGGGCGTCTTGCAGTATGTTCATCTCTTTGTGATAATTTTCTGGATCTGTAAGGGACTGCGATCGAAACGCAAGTGATTTCACTACTGCAAATAATTGGGCGGGGTGGTGATGTGAATCGGCGTTGAGGTACCTGTTGGTGTGAGTGGGCTTTTTGTAGACAGTGTGCGAAAGCAAGCCATCGTTTTTCTTTTCAGTAGGATATCCAGAACCGGTAGTTCTCTCTCCTGTTCTGTCTCCATGGTGAATTTAATTTTGGGATGTATACTCTTTATGTGTTCCAGGAAACTTTTGAGATTTTCTTGCCCATGTTGCCAGATAATGAATGTGTCATCTACGTAACGTAGTCACACTCTTAGTTTGTGTGAAGAGGTCTCCAAAGCTTTTGATTCAAAGTCTTCCATAAATAAGTTAGCGAGTGCAACATTTTTGCGAAATAATCAAAAACATACGTTTACAAGAAAAATAATGTCTAGTTAGTTTTGACGTAACATCACTTTTCACACAAATACACACACAAGTTAAAGAGGCTCTTTCTGTAAAATAGAAAACAAATACAATCTGCCAAAATATATCATCGAATTAGCTAGACACTGTCTTGATAACACCTATTTTACTTATGAAGGCCGACGATATAAACAAGTCGAGGGAGCCCCAATGGCATCGCCACTATATCTTGCACTCGCTAACTTATTTATGGAAGACTTTGAATTAAAAGCTTTGGAGACCTCTTCACGCAAACCAAGACTGTGGCTACGTTACATAAATGACACATTCGTTTTCTGGCAACATGGGGAAGAAAATCTCAGTTAAATAGTATACATTCCAAAATTAAATTCACCATGGAGACAGAACAGGAAAGAGAACTACCGTTTCTGGATATCCTAATGAAAAGAAAAGAGGATGGCTTGCTTTCGCACACTGTCTACAGAAAGCCCACTCACACCAACAGGTACCTCAACGCCGATTCACATCACCACCCCGCCCAATTATTTGCAGTAGTGAAATCACTTGCGTTTCGATCGCAGTCCCTTATAGATCCAGAAAATTATCACAAAGAGATGAACATACTGCAAGGCCCTAACAAAGAAAGGTTATAAAAAAGAACATATAGACAAGGCTCTAAAAACAAACACTTGGCCCCAAAAAATCGCGAAAATCAAGAGAATAGCTCCAAAGCTTTTGTTCCTTATGTAAGAGGCACCACAAACAAGATCGCAAGAATTCTCAGGAGACACATCATTGAAACCATTTTCACCACAGACCGTAAAGTAAAAGATCTCTTGCCAACATCTAAAGAAAGAATCCCTCTAGACAACCAGGGAGTGTACGAAATTCCATGCGGAGAATGCAGTTCATCTTACGTAGGCTAAACCAACCGTAAAATAAGCGCCTGAAGAGACGAAAATATGAACGCTGTCAAGCAAAAAACAACTTCTTC
This sequence comes from Diaprepes abbreviatus, assembly GCA_034092305.1. Lineage (NCBI taxonomy): Eukaryota > Metazoa > Arthropoda > Insecta > Coleoptera > Curculionidae > Diaprepes > Diaprepes abbreviatus. The sequence continues at coordinate 2,925,939 of JASJET010000091.1, read as the reverse complement.
TGCTCTGGCCCAACACTGGTTAAACACAGGACATAAGATAAATTTCTCGGGAACAAAAATGCTATCGAGATGTGAAAACCTGTCCACAAGAGTTATAAGGGAAGCCATTGAAATTGCAAAGAGGCACTTAAATAGCAGAGATGATAGCCAACGTGTGCGTAATACTTGGAAAAATCTGCTTACAAAACATACCAGTACCACTTAGTAACGAAACAGTTTACAACTCGGCAACGCAACCACAAACACTGGCAACAGGGCCGATAACGCGCAGCAGGTCTCCCAACCTGATGGGCCGGAACCATTCGGAAAACGAACGCGTCCAACGCGCACACGGTACCGACAGCACCGGAGTCGCAGGCGTCAGTTCGCTCGTAGACGCCATACAGTGAGCTTTGAAAATGGTGAATGAGATTTCACCGAAACGTCAGCTGCCTTACAGTCCTGAGAGGGACTCAGCACATACACGGGATGCCCGAAAACCTTCGATTACATATATATATATATATATATATATATATATATATATATATATATATATATATATATATATTTCAGCCACTAAGTTGTACATATTTTCCAAAGAAAAAAACTTTTTAAAATTTTTCTCTTCTAAATCAGGTGTTAAATAATAAAAGAAAACTCGTAACATCGAATGGGAAAAGTTCCCGGTATAGGAACTAGAGATAGGATTGCATTAACTGATTATAATCGGATCCCTTCAGAAAAAAAAAAATGCTTTTTGAAACAGGTATAAGAATTGCTGATATTTCCACTCTGAATATTGTGCCTCCTAAATAAAAAACTGTGGTATTCCTTACAGTTTAGTAGTGTGTTTCCGTTAAAATTTTTCCTTGGATAATTTCACAAATTTCATTCAAATCGCCTGATCTACGTCTATTTTTTTTCTATATTTTCAACTAAAAAACTATACATTCGCATCGTGCTCCTGAATCCACCCCTGTCTCATATGCTAAGAAAATATGACCTTCAATAAATAAATTCTGATCATACCCCAAAATCATTTACCCGACTTAAAAATTATAGAGAACAGTAATGTGTGTGAATTTGAAGTCTATTTTGCGTTAGCACTATATACGCTTTTCACTAGAGGGCAACACTTTTTTTTCTGTAACTTATCATTGGCGACATCTCATTTTAAAAGTAATAACTAAAAAATTTTATACTATTTTCCCCATTTAAAATATCCCACTATATATCTTATACAATGATACTAAATAGTCTCTCTCTCTCGCTCTCTCACACACACACACACACACACACACACACACACACACATATATACCAGGTGTCCCAGACCACCCGTCCACCCCTTTTCAAATCTAGGGAAATGTTTTTTTTTGAAATTTCAAAATTTTGTTTAACTGTGTTTAGTACGCTCTTTCGATTAGTAGCACTTACAATTTCCGGTTCCGACAGGAAGTGGGTTTTTTAGACTGGAAGTTTGTTTTCTTAAATGGAACATACATATTTTTATAAGGAAATCGGATCCTACGCCACAAAATATGAAACATTTGTTTAAATTTTTTTTTTAGAAAACGTCTTCCTTGACTTCTACATAACCTTTTAATTTAAGTTCGCGTTTTGTTTATACAAAATCTCTTATGTACTTTGTTAACAAAATTTTCGGAAATACAGCAGTTATGCGTCATCGCAGAATACAATGTGGGGAGTCATAAAAATATTTTTACTTGATTTATAGGCATTATACCTATTTCCGTTATGTAATATTTCATTGAATTAACAACTAAACTTACCTTAAAGAGTGACAGAATAACCCAGTACTTATGTCCTTACCTTCAGGACAATGGAGAGTATATTATTAATTTTTGTTACTATAAAAAGAATTATTATGTTGTCAAAAAATTTTGTTTACAGTCAAAATGTGACAATCTATTTTTGTTATTATCAAAAAACTTTTGTTGATAAAATCTATGGTTCAAGAATCTGGAAAATATAATATATATATATATATATATATATATATATATATATATATATATATATATATATATATATATATATATATATATATATATATATACAGGGTGATTCAAAAATCGATCACGAAACTTAAGGGGGTGATTCTACTTGACAAAATAAGGGTAGAGCTTCATATAATTTTTTTTCAAAATGTCATTCGTTTTCGAGTTACAAGCCGTCCAAGTTCAAGTTTTTATTTTTTGTTTTTTGAATTACTCGCTTACAGGAAAACCGATTTGACTAATATTTGAAAGATAGACTAAGTCTTCTGCGCTTCATCATTTTAGTAACAATTTACATTGATTGTTTGCCGCTAGAGGGCACTTTACCTACATTGAAAATTGTTTTTTTGTCATAATTTTTTAGTGTTGACAGCTACAGTAGTTTTTGGCATAATTTCTGAAAGACTGATGCCAGGCCTTTAAAAAAGGTGCTCTTTATTTACATCGCTAAACCCAACGGTTTAGACGTAAATCACCCTTAAAAATTAAGTGGTAAATTTACTTTTCTCATTTCATTACCACCAGCTACCAGGTAAATAGCTATCAAAGTATACTAGAGCTGTCAGTTTAACATCAAATAAATTCGCTTTTTAAACTATTTAATTTATAATCTTAACATAACTAATAATGGCTAATCAGTAAATATTCATATTATGGATTATTGCGATATACATTTAATTGATAAAAATTAATGAAACAGTACTAAACAAACTAAAAAAGATTCTCAAAATGTCCCCCATTTTCTTCAATACATTTCCTAACACTCTTCAACAAATGTCGCCTAACTCGATGAAAAATTTCTGGTGTTTCTTTAATAATTTGGCACTTTTCGATTATCCTGAAGCGAAGATCCTCGACGTTGATTACTGGAATATCGTACACCAATTGTTTCAAATGACCCCAAAAGAAAAAATCCATAGGATTAAGGTCTGGTGACCTCGCTGCCCATGCCAATGGTCCACTTCGTCCTATCCATCGCTCAGGATACGTAGCATTCAAATACTGTCGGACACGTATACTAAAGTGGGGCGGAGCTCCGTCTTGGAGGATCCACATGTTGGCCCTTACTTCCAATGGCACATCTTCCAGATACAATGGGAGACGATTTTGGATAAAATCTAAGTATACGTCACCAGTTAATGGGCCATCAAAGAAATGAGGACCAATAAGGTAATCTCCTATTATCCCTGCCCACACATTTAGTGAAAATCTACGCTGATGTTTCGTTTCTACCACATTGTTTGGGTTCTCGTAAGCATATGTGTGGATGTTGTGTAGATTTATTATGCCATCACGAGTGAAACCAGCTTCGTCAGTGAATAATATAACGCCAATTAATCGATTATCGTGTTCATACTTAGCTAGGATCTGATTGCACATTTCCAACCGTCTCGGCCGAACATCGTCATAAAGAGCCTGCACCTTTTTTGAATGAAACGGGTAGAGTTGTTCTTCTCTTAGTATCCTCCATGAACTAGCCTGACAGAGCCGCACTTCATTCCCAATTTTTCTAGTACTAATACCTGGATTATCTTCAATAATTTCAAGCACTCTTTCTTCTTGTTGCACGTTTCTAGCAGTTCTAGGTCTTCCCCTATTTCCATTATAACTTTTAAAGGAACCACATTCCGCAAGCCTCCTGTGCACACTGGAAAATGTTTGAGCATGAGGGATATTTCTTTCCGGATAACTCTCCATATAATATCTTCTTGCCAACTCTGCATTACCATTTGCTTTTCCATAACAAAAATGGATATCACAATATTCGATATTTGAATATTGGTGATTAGCCATTATTAGTTATTTTAAGATTATAAATTAAATAGTTTAAAAAGCGAATTTATTTGATGTTAAACTGACAGCTCTAGTGTGACAGAATTTGATTATAGACTCTTGCCGATGACATATTGAGGTAGCGTTAATTATCTTATCTATAATCATTTTTGTCCCATATTAATTAGTAACTATTTTAATAACCTATAATTGAATTTCATAGTAATAAAGACACTCTGGAAGTCTGGTCGTTCAACTTCTCTCTTGATGCTTTAGTACCAAACACTACGGTTATTAAAGCTTACCACAACCATGACTCAGATCTTCAGGACTCAGGAAAGGCTGATAACTAGTTGGTCAGTAGACATCTCTTGCTTTGTAGATCTCGCGACAGCGCGCCCGCGAGTTTATTCGCGTGAAGGTTTTAATTAGATTGAATAAAACAAGTTTCTCACAACACTTAGTCTATTAACAAAATAAATAGAATAAAAACGAACTATTTACAATGAGAAACTTAAAACTAATAACAATTACGAAAAACTACCATAATTGCTCTTCTCGGTCGTTATTTTAACCAAAAATCTAAAACCCAATTTTGAAGAAACACGTATAAATAGCTTAATAAAATATTAAACAAAAAAAAAGGAATAAAACGCGAAAAACAGCTATTTATATTACTTAAATCGAACCGTATGAAAATCGCGAAATGCCCTACTAAAATAACACACGAAAATCCCTTAATTTCCCAAATTAAACAAAGACAACCTTCCCTCCCGACGATTATACCCGTGACGTAATTATTCTACGGCACTGGTATGGTACCGTACTACCCGACATTCAAATTGGGACTACAATTTACTATTCCTTAAAACAGTGTATTTCTACATCTTACACCCCCCGACACCCTTCTGTTCGAAGATTTGGGAGTTTTCTTACTGAGAGCGTTAGCTGTACCATACCGGATGTTTGATTCACGAATTGACCTATGAGCATCTTAAGCTTAATTTTTATATAACACAATTAATAAAACTATTCTATTTCTCCCTATAACTAAAGGAATAGGATAATATAACGTCTGTGAAAAAACCTGAGTGCCCTTTATTCATAATGCTGGTATTTGAATCATTCTTTCTTGCAATCAGGAAAAACAAACGCAACGTACCTCCTTTCACAGATCAAACGTTATACTACAGTATAATGAGTTTATTTAATTATTCTTTTGTTTCCCAATAATGGGAAAATCGTTCAATGTTTTAAAACATTTTAACGGTATTCCACATACCATGTTAAAACTACCCTTATCACATCTGGTTTTATATACTTAACCAGGGCAGGATTACTTGGACGGATTTATAGGCAGTTCTAAGAGAGGGTCTTTTACGTCTTCATAAATTAACTGACTTTATGTATTTTTTTAAGACAACATTTAAACGACTAAGATCATAAAAGTTAAGTTCGATAACTGATTTATTTATCCTTTAGACCTTCGTGGATAGTGATAAAAAAATATAACTACCCTATTCCCACGGCATATCTATTCACAGAGTGATTATTTAATTACTTATTTTAACAAAATATAGTTGACATTGAACAATGAAAATAATTAACATTTGTTCCATTACATTTTACCCTCCCCCTTAGATTGAACATTTTCCCACAAAAGGAAAGTAAAAGAATACAAATCTCAACTACGCTGCAATATATCAATTTGTAGACTGATACAATAAACCTTAACCTAATCTTCTTCATTCTTCTTTCTTCATTAAGAAGTTCCTTTAAAACACATCTGCTAAGTGCAGTCTTTTACGATCGAGTTTCACTTTTCCACGAACACGCACTTTTTCACTAGTCTGAACAAGTACCGCTTTTCACGATTCACTGTCACGTCCTTGTGAGTCTTTAACCAGTCCCTGCATTGTCCCCTTGGTGTTCTGGACTCCTCTTGATGACCCGAACGTTGCAGAGAATGCAGCTACCTGATTATCATGTTGTTCAAAAAGGCCAGGCTGCTCGCACGCTTGTTAGATGTTCTCTGTACCCATAATTTTGCAATGAAATCCACTATTATTGAATCATTACAAGCTTCCTCTGTCGTGACCTATGTGAAGTGCATGAACTCGATCTCTCGACCTTGGAAAATAGTTTCCTTGTATGAGAATCAGTGTGGTTGATCCCCATAAATTTCCTTGCTGTCAATTGGTACTGCTTCCTTGGTAATGAATTCAATGTTGACTCCACTTCTCCATGTCCATTCCAAGCAAACACATCGTTGGAGTTAACCAGTGAAATCGAATGTTTCGTCGTGGAAGGTTCGTCATCTGCTTCTGCCTCTTCCAATGTCCTTTGCGTCATAGGTTGTAGTAATTCCAGCCCCACTGGGTCGGTTTGCTGTGTCGCTTTCACTGAAGTTCCCGGACTCTGTCATGGCTTCATACGAGGGAGAACTTGTTCGTCAAACATCACCTACGCAGTTGGATGACCCAATTTCAGCGATACCATTAGCTATCTACGGTAGAAAGTACTGCTTGCTCTAAAACTCCAAGACATTACTAATATTCTCGACAAATATAAACACCTAAAACTCCAGGAGAAAAACAAAAAATAATAATACCATCACCCTTAAAACAAACAAACAAAACAAAAAGAAATACTCCTGACGTATTACACAGTGTGACGTATCTTCTTTTAGCTATCTGGCTCTACTGTGTCACTCATCTCTGTACTTTGGAAACATTTCTTGCTGCGACAAAGTGCTATTTATAATAACATTTATAATAATATTTGCTATAATATTTGCTAACTGATCACTTGATCCCTAAAATAATCAAACCCATTTATACACGTATTTACTTTCTTTAAAACCCCCGTACGCGAACTTCTTTTACATCCGTACCATGTATCTCTCTAACATCTGTCATTACACCACTTATTTCGACAATTCGCTATGGCTTATGCTTTTCTCGGCTGCTTTTGTATCCTCCTATGTTCCTGGGTTGCGTGATACTTAGTGTCCTAACTTGAACTCTTACAGTGTAGTTTTGTTGACTGTAATTTATTGACCCAAAAGTAACCCTTAAACTGTATAATTACCTAAATGAAATCCACACATTTGCGTTTCGAAGGATAATACTTTTACTATGCATATATTTATATAGTGTGAGTTGTCTACTGGAGTCTTTGATAAGAACTCTTGACAATCGTAGACCTGATGTTAAAAAAACGGTAATTGTCAAATTGGTCTCTATCACAGCCAACTAAAACTTTCCATTTGAATCTAAGTATTTTAAAAGCATTTCCCGGATAAAGCTGTTCTTAGGATATGCAAATTATCCTTCACTGTCTTTAATCCATCTAAATTTGACATTTTACTCGGCCAAATTCGCTAGAGTTATTGCATATTGTGAAAAAAATAATTCATTTAAGTCCTTTTTAACTCTACGCCACTAATTCTAATAATGACCGAAGATCATATTTCGTATAACGGTGACTGGTCTGGAGTATTGTTTAAAAATTTCTACCTGTTTCGAACAGGGACGGACTCCTTCTTTTAATATAAAGATAATTCCAATCATGGACTTTCATTTACCTAAAAGTAGATCTTTCCGAATTGAGCTATAGATGAATATGTTGTTTTTTAAAACTTTGTGTGATTTTGCAATGGCTGCTTAATGTGGCTTTATATAAATACTTTTATGCCATCCAAATAAACATCACAATGTAAGTCTAATAGATAGTGAATTACACACATCATTAATCACTGCTAGGTAAATGGAGAACTTGCTAGCCTAAAAGACATATGGTTACATTTCTAGTGACCCCAGGGACTGGATATACTATTTATTCTCTATTCCTTGGGTCAAGTTCAACCCGCCAATAGCCTTTAGTCGTGTCCGGTGTAGAAAATACTTAAGCTTCTCCTATCGTCTTATTCTGTCAAGTATACTAAGATTGGAGAACAAAAGTAAAGTATAATTTTACTAAGTTGGTATAATCGATACAAACTAAATTCCTTGGTCCGGTCCTGTCTTCTTACTTATTAGGACCACTGCTACACTTCAAAGAGATACAGAGGGTTTATTAATCTATTTCGTCTATTTAATTCTTAATTTTTCCGCGAAACTCACACGAATTTCGATAAGGCGCTCCTTCGTCCATAGTTTCTAATGGCTTTTCTTCCACCTCGAAGTTGTGGCCATAACTCTCTGAAACTATAACATCATACTACTTCCGCTTATCTTCCTCCTTGAAGATATCCCGTAACTCTCTAAAAAACGTAACATTTTACACCTTCCGGCATCTTCTTTCCTGAAGATTTCCACTAAAATAGTAACATTTCGCACCTCACGGCAGCAAATGGTATATACATTTTCATAATGTACTCTATGCTGGCTACATAGATTCACCTAAAAAAAAACAGCATTAATGAGAGACGCTGCACACTCCACCCTACCTAGACTAACTACATCTACCAAATTTTTAAGTGAAAAGTGGAATTATTAATGGTCTGGAGTATTGGATAGCAATAAGAATGAGGAGGACACTATATTTTGAACTGTTTTTGTTATGAAATGATATTTACAATATTTATAGTCGTGCAAATGCCGACAATGATATTTTTTAATGGCTAATAATTATAGTGTTCGCGCGTCCGCGAACGCCATAATCACAGCTGTGAAATGAATGAAATCTCCAAGTATTCCAACAGTCTTGCAAGAGTCGGTTGCCTCGAGTTACTACCTCTCTTGATACTCTGATGGCCAGTCAGAAGTATTAGACCGTTGAAAGAAGAAAAAAAATTTTTACTATTGATAAACCAAGGGTTGTCCTCAAACTTTTCCGGGCTATTGAATATCTGTTTAACTCTCTGGACCACTTCAAGGCTTTCACTGACCCTGATTTGTTCCATAGACTTAAATAACGGTTGGTAGACCTGGGAACTAGACTTGCATACCTCAATTTTTCCATGGTACCACTTTAATTACTTCATATAAAAACCCCGAGATAAGGTCTTGTCTCTCGCCAGACCCTACTCTAGCACCAGCATTTCTGCCCGTCGTGCTATCGTTGCATAAATAAGCAACACTCCGAGATATGCAGTCATCGTTAACAACGAAATCCTTGCTAGTTCACCAGCTTCACCGCCTTGAACGGCAGTATGATAGGGTCGTACTAGATAGCCATTCAACAAGATCAAGCTATATCTCTGTAAGTCCACTTTCTCTGACTGGAAGTAATTACAGGCTTGAATTTTTCCAAAAACTACATTCTAAATTTGGAGAATTTAAGTTGTTACAATAGGCTGTCCTGTACTCTTCCTAAACGGAATTTTTCCCCACGTGAATGAAATTTCTTTTACCAAAATTTACTGTTCTCTGTCTGGTTATGTCCAAAATATTGCAATTCAAGATATCCATAATACGTTTAGGTATTTTTTTAGACAATAGACAATTAATAACAAGTGTACGCTGCCACAGATGAAATAAATTAAAATATCACGTTTCTTAATTATTATATGAGTCAACTAATGTCAAAGCTTAGTATCAACTCTTCTACTAAAACTTTGTCTCTATGCGTCACCTGAGCTAAATTAGCATTTCTTTCAGGAAACGCCGTAAACATAAGTTTTGCAGTCGTTGAGCGTAAACGCCTAAATCTTCTTCTGGCTTTTGTTGTAACATGTTAACTCTTCGCTTTTTCCCAATTGAGATATGTGGGTACCAAACACTCGTTCTTCCCCAGTTATTATTCTTTCAACCGCCTTGGGCCTATCCTTCCGTCTAAGAGCACAGAACTCCTCTTTTTCCCCAATTTGTTATTAAACATTTTGAAGTTTCGACTTTCTTCCACCTTTGTTGATTGACAGTCGAAATCACAGTTTCTATAATAGCATCGTAGTTTTTTTTTTCTTCTAGGAAAAGGATCAACATTATCCCGATCTTTTATTTCGGTTAATACTTATCTTAACGCCTTCAGTTCGTCTAAGCAGAACAATCTCGGCTCTCTTATACTAGTTTCTGACACAGAGTCTCCAACTACTAGTTGTTCTTTATTGTATTCGTTATCCTTTCTAGCTCTTCTCCAATTCTAGCCTGCAACTCTTCAATCCACCTCTAAAACGTCTCCACATTTCCACTATCTGGTTGACCATCCTGGTCGCCAGTAACAAGTACTCATATTGCAATCGTCATGCTCCGACATATTCAATAAGACATACTTTATATTGTTATACTTCTGGACTTTCCGACAATTTCCTTAGATATAGCTTCATTTAACCGCTGTTACTCTTTACTCCGCTATATACCTAGATATAGCCATATCTAAACTCCGTTACGTACTTACACCGCCATATCACCACCAGATATTTTCGATATCTAGATATAGCACACAAACTACCCCGTCTTCTTCACTTTAAATTTAAAAGAAGACAAATCGACACAGAGCCGCCTTCAAAATTCCCTTAATACACGTTATTTCACCCCTTATTTATTTATTTTACTATCTCTCTACAAAAAAAAGTAAATTACCGCGATATTAACCGCCGCTCTAACCCAAATCTCGTATTATAAACAACCTCCGAAAAAAAATAATTAAAGCGTTATAAATCGACAAATACTCTAACCGGGTTTTTATGTTATACACGCCCCAGACAATTAAAAAAAAAATGTTTAGCTATTATCTCGATCACAGCTAGCAAAATATTATCTATACTCTTTTCCCTTTTAAAACCATCTTTTTGTTCTGCAGGTCAAATTCTCAAAACTCTAGTTACACAAATCTCGGTCACAGTATCCGATTACCGAGAGCCTAACTTCGGACTGATGGCGATACTAAAATTCCACACAGCACTAATTTCTCTTAAAATAAAAACTGAAAAATTCCTCATGTTAAAAACGATGTTAACTCTGTAAGTGAAATGCTAGACAGAATTATGTAGGTAAACTCAAAATTCGAAATACTCTTAACAAATAGAATTTATTACACAAATAATAATCACTCCGGATTCTCTAATTAACTCTATCTTTTATAAATTTACCGCAACACTCAAAATAAATGCTGTAAAATATAACAGTAACTTATTACGGCAATAAAAATCCAAAAATAAAGTGTCCCTTCTGTCTAGCTTACACTACAGGTAAAAAGTAAAAGTTTTTGTGTAGAAAATATATAGGATATTGTTACGAATCTACTAAATTTTATAATATACAAATGCAAATAAATGTTCGCATGCAACCTACCTTTGTTGCCCAAAAACAACAAAAAAAATAATTTGAAATAACCTGTAAAACAACCACAAAAAATATTCTGCTATAAACAGATAAAAATTTACCTATAACAGGTACCCAATTATATGCGACTAATAAAATATAGATTTATGACGCCCTATTAAATTCTCAAAGAACACCTGAAAGATACTCAAAACAACTGTATAGATTATACATTTTCGTACGTTTTTCTCTTATTCAGCTACACCAACACTGCACCTGTAAAGAAGAAAAATAAACACTCCGACCTGTAACTCTCTTGTCGTTCCTGAAAGAAAAATAAATAAAAACTAATAAAACTAATCGCCAGTCTCGGAATCAGGAAACAAGCTGACAATCCGCGTCAATAAATCTCATTGTCCTCCTAAAATCGTTCTTAAAAACTGCTAACGAAAAAAAATAAATAAATAAAATTAACAATCAAATTATAACAAAACTTTGCTAAATACAAATGCTGCCACCCTTTATGATAATAGAATGATCTTTAAAAATGCCTGAAAAGAAAAATTTTAACATAATACTTTACATATCAAACGCTGAAAATAAAGTATTATTTATAAATCGCTATGATAATTCAATTTGCATAAATTCATACTTAAACAGGTATAAGTTTAAACCTTTCATCATATGTTTATAAAATAAAACAAAAATCCAACTTCGTAACAATCCTATATATGTAAACTACTAGTCAGAACAATTTTCTTCCATCCCTTTCTAAATTTTAACCCGTTAGGATAATTAACTATTACCCTTTAAGACAAACATTTCTTGAAATACAGGAGTTTATCTAAGACTCCTCGCTAAAATAAACAATATAAAAACAACGATTTTTAAATTCACTTGCATTTCTCAGTACCGATTGTAAATCTTAACATTACACAAAGTAAAAACGTATTAGGAAGAAATAAATTGTTGTAACTACAATAGTAAATTAACGTGATTTCTACACTAATCACGGAGATACAATCTGAAATGTCGTTAGTCTCCAAAACTACTTAAAACTTGACACTTGTTGTAGTTATTAATTCACAGATTAATAAAACCGGATCAAAACTACTTTTTAACCCTTTTATAACTTTAAAATAAATTTATATTTTATATGCAAAGTTATTATGCATTTCTTGTAATCTCAAAAAAAAAAAAAATAAATAAAAATAATTACTCCTCCAAATAATCACCAACATAAATGTATTTTATTTCTAATAATCTAGCTTTCGCCCGGACATTTTTAAACAAAATACGCAACATTTATACTTCGATAAAATAATAATAATAATTTCCCAACAAGTGACAAAAGTAATTAGTATGCGTGCAACTGATGTCCTGAATCTGTTGTGGTTTTGTGTCTTTATCTAACCTGAAAACCCTAAATTTCCTAGCAACTTTCTAACCAAGATTTTAAATATTCTTACTTGAAATATTAACCTTTTTTAATTAAACTGAAATAAAGAAAAGAGAATCCAATTAATGAAATTTTCAAAGCTATAAATTCACTAGTCATGAACGTTTCAAAACAAACAAAAAATTTAAAAAAATAAGTAAATTTTCAAATCAAAATTACTGATTGATAAAAAAAATAGCTACTACGCGTTGGTTCTTTTTGTTAAAATATTAATCTTGCAACTACGCCAATTTTATTTATCAAAAATTTTAAAGCAAAAATTAATTTTTATTAACATCCCTTAAGCTGGCCACCAAATTTTATGTGACAGAATTTGATTATAGACTCTTGCCGATGACATATTGAGGTAGCGTTAATTATCTTATCTATAATCATTTTTGTCCCATATTAATTAGTAACTATTTTAATAACCTATAATTGAATTTCATAGTAATAAAGACACTCTGGAAGTCTGGTCGTTCAACTTCTCTCTTGATGCTTTAGTACCAAACACTACGGTTATTAAAGCTTACCACAACCATGAGTCAGATCTTCAGGACTCAGGAAAGGCTGATAACTAGTTGGTCAGTAGACATCTCTTGCTTTGTAGATCTCGCGACAGCGCGCCCGCGAGTTTATTCGCGTGAATGTTTTAATTAGATTGAATAAAACAAGTTTCTCACAACACTTAGTCTATTAACAAAATAAATAGAATAAAAACGAACTATTTACAATGAGAAACTTAAAACTAATAACAATTACGAAAAACTACCATAATTGCTCTTCTCGGTCGTTATTTTAACCAAAAATCTAAAACCCAATTTTGAAGAAACACGTATAAATAGCTTAATAAAATATTAAACAAAAAAAAAAAAGGAATAAAACGCGAAAAACAGCTATTTATATTACTTAAATCGAACCGTATGAAAATCGCGAAATGCCCTACTAAAATAACACACGAAAATCCCTTAATTTCCCAAATTAAACAAAGACAACCTTCCCTCCCGACGATTATACCCATGACGTAATTATTCTACGGCACTGGTATGGTACCGTACTATCCGACATTCAAATTGGGACTACAATTTACTATTCCTTAAAACAGTGTATTTCTACATCTTACACCCCCCGACACCCTTCTGTTCGAAGATTTGGGAGTTTTCTTACTGAGAGCGTTAGCTGTACCATACCGGATGTTTGATTCACGAATTGACCTATGAGCATCTTAAGCTTAATTTTTATATAACACAATTAATAAAACTATTCTATTTCTCCCTATAACTAAAGGAATAGGATAATATAACGTCTGTGAAAAAACCTGAGTGCCCTTTATTCATAATGCTGGTATTTGAATCATTCTTTTTTGCAATCAGGAAAAACAAACGCTACGTACCTCCTTTCACAGATCAAACGTTATATTACAGTATAATGAGTTTATTTAATTATTCTTTTGTTTCCCAATAATGGGAAAATCGTTCAATGTTTTAAAACATTTTAACGGTATTCCACATACCATGTTAAAACTACCCTTATCACATCTGGTTTTATATACTTAACCAGGGCAGGATTACTTGGACGGATTTATAGGCAGTTCTAAGAGAGGGTCTTTTACGTCTTCATAAATTAACTGACTTTATGTATTTTTTTTAAGACAACATTTAAACGACTAAGATCATAAAAGTTAAGTTCGATAACTGATTTATTTATCCTTTAGACCTTCGTGGATAGTGATAAAAAAATATAACTACCCTATTCCCACGGAGTAGTGAACATAACCCGATTCTCTCAATCCCCCCACTCCTCGACCTTGACCTTGACCTTGCTTCACCCCTCTTTGGCCCCGCCCACATGTCCTTGTCATTGACCTTGAAAGTGCACGTGTGCTTTGGCCTTGGCCTTGTGTTCAAGGTTGTGTGTGTGACCTTGACCTTGACCTTGGTCGAGACGACCTTGACTTTGTTGAAGGTCATCTTGGGTGTGTGACCTTGAAGTAGTTATTTGTGCATTGTAATAGTGTGGGATGATCTTGAAATGATTTTGACCTTGCAAATTGTTCTATAAATTGTGTGAGTCTACTTGCATTCATTCAGTGTGAAATGTCAGATACGGAACTATCTAAAGAAAAAATTATAGAGCAAGTCGGCAGAGTAATTTGTTTATATCAGAGTAATTTAAAAAGTTTGTGTGATTTTGAAGAGAAGGATCTAGCATTTTTTCCTCTCGAATATTTAAAAACTTGCGTTGATACGCTGAGTTTACGGCAAATTTGGGATAAGCTGCCAGCGTCATATCGGTGTAACAAGGAACTACAGTTAAGCTTACCCTGTTACATTCACTATGAACAAATATATCGTCATCATATAGATGGGCCACCACCAGCAATAAAAAAGTGTCGTGAATGTAAAAATGAGTGAATAATATGAATAGTGCTTTGCAAGAGACAGTAAAAAAATTGGGCGATGAGTTCACTGAAACGGCTAATAATTATTTCAATGATGCAATGAAAAGTCGAGCAGAATGGGCGTCGCGCTATTGTGATTTGGCTTATGAATATGAAAAGGCTGCGAATGCATGTCGTAAATATTGCAGCAAAACAATAAATTTACAAGACTTTGTTCGTGAGATAAAAAAGTTGGGGTTTAGTGACTGTTTGGAAAAACTGATTAGGTTCATTGCAGATCCGGTTGTGTTAGATGAAATTAGAGTGTAGGACTTAAGTTTAACGTAGTAGTAGTTAATATGGAAAGTTTAGTGCGAGAAATGTACGAGGAATTTCTAATTTCTGCAGCCGGTTCGGAATTTTACGCATATGAAATGCAAGATTCGGAGGCTCAGGACTTTAGTGTATTTTTTAAGTATATGGACCATGCCGAAGTGTGTCTTTTAGCTAGTATAGTTTGTAAGAATTTTCTTAGAAATAAAAACAAACACTTATTATTGAACAAATTAAGGAAATTAGGTTTAGGTGATAATGTTAAACGCATAGAAGAATGGCAGAAAAAAATCAATGAATAAAGTACATAAAATGTAGTTATTTGTTTCATTATATTTTGTCCTTGAAGTTATCCTTATACCAATTTAAATGTGTGACGTCATTTGACCTTGAATACTCCTCCCACTATTTCTATCGTTAAGCTACCCCCACCATTGTTACAATTCGACCTTGAAACCTCGCTATAAAGGTTCGTGGGAGAAGAAGTGACTTCAAACAGTCGCAGATATCAGTGGCATAAACATCAAATATTGTGTTCGTGTAGTGTTCTGAAAGTGCTTTTATATTCACGGTAATTTTTGGATTTATATACCATTTTTTCAATAATGAGTATTGCAAAAGAAACTCTAGATGAAATTAATGAAATGTTTAGCAAAGATTTCGAGGTTTTAGAGAAAAAAAAGGTTACCGAAATGATTGTAGGCAAAGTGTATAAAATTGTAAAGATGGTTTCAATGACTACACGATTTGGTAAAACTCTTTTAGTGGCTTTACACGATGACGGTGATAATAGCACATTTGAGACTTTTTTACCAAAACGTGTGGCCGAAACACTACCTGACGATATTGTAGATATTATGAGTAAAACTAAAGATAAATACACTCTAACTTATTTGGGGCAGGGCACTAGAGTTTTTGGAAACAATACTCGAACATTATTACGTTTTGGCTCATTGGAGTAAATTGTATGTAAATTGTTTGAAAAAAGGATGTAATTAAATTTAAAATATAGTTGCACATGTCAGAATACTTACGCGTGTTCATTATTTCTGTTAAAGATGTCTGCTGATGCGACGACGACGACGACGACCGCCAACGAATGTGTAGATAGATACATATTTTGGTTGGGGAGAGAATTAAGAAATAGGGCTCACGATATGTTAGATAGCGTAAATGATTGGTCGCATATTGATGTAACCAAAGATCAATATAAGAACGAGATCAGGGATACAATCAATTTTATGGCTGGGGCACACTTGTGCGACAAATTTTTATATGGTTCCATAGACATGGATACATTTTGTGCTGAAATGGTTGAAGAAGAATTAAAAGAATACCTCGTCAATATTCCACATTTACCAGGTGAGCTTGCTGCAAAATATGAATTGGTTTCTGCAACAGCAACAGCCCAAGACGTTGACGATCGAAATAGTGTCGGATGGGATAGAATTTTGAGCAACGAAAACGAAGACATGGAAAACTAATTTTTTATAATTTTTGTATTTGTGCAATTAAATTACTGTAAATAAATATCTATTACAATCACAGTTTTATTTTATTTCTTTTATAAACATACCAACCCAGTAGATCATAGTCAGTGTTTCTTTTTCTCAGCTGAAATATTTAATATAAGTAGGGCAAATAAAAATAAAATAGTTTAGTAAAGATTGAAAATGAGTCGAGGAAACAACACAATTGATAAATTTGGTCGTCAGAAATATAATGAAAAATATCATATATTATCTGGGCCACAAGGGATTGGTTTTAAACTTACATCGGATGGGCAGTATGATATGGGTGGAAAAATCATAACCAACTTAGGCGAACCTAAAGATGATGACGATGCTGTGACAAAACACTTTGTTAATAGAAAGTTTTACAATTTTGCAGTTGTAATATGTGACATATTTAACAAGGATGTCCTCCCCATGATATACAAAAATAATAGTGAGCTTAAAACAAAAATTGAAGTTATGCAGAAAATACTCTATCATCAGCCTTTAAATGACTCATTAAGCGCACTGTCGTACGACTCGACTTCAAAAAAAATCTAAAAAAAGCAGGTTAAAGAATAGGAGAACGCACTCCGAGTGGCATAGCCTTGAAGATAACGTCGTAGTCGTCGGTGAATTGGACCTTCCCTCCAAGAATATTGAAATGTTATTTATGTGTATGATGTTTTATTGTCATTGTTTTTAATAATGAAGATTGAAATAAAAAACTTTATTTTACAATATATTGTTTATTTATTTTACATTTTAAATAAAAAATATAGTCATACAATATGTTATTTAAACAATATTAGCTTTATCTATCCAAGAGTTGAAGTGGTTGGGAAATCCTAGCCATTTGACAAATAATTGTTCGATGTGATTTTTCTTGCGTTGTCTAAGGACCTTTTCTACTAGATAAACGTCAGGACTGCTTGTTTTTTGTAGTTCTGATTCGTAAAAACACCCTCTTATAGGCTGACCTTCTAACGATTCCAACAAGTAAGTAGGTGGATTTGTAACGTTAACTTTTACAACTTTAAACAATTCGGTTGACCAAGAGGGCGTATATCCTTTCTCGAATAAGCTTTTGTACTTGCTAATACGCACAATGTCACCCATGGAAAACTTAAATTTTTTAGGTACAATTTTTAAATAATCATATGCTTTAATATGTGTTTTTTCTTGCACGTCTGCAGGCTTCATTCCAATGGTGCGATGTTTCGAATGGTTATAGGTTTTTGTTACTGCCGATAATATATGTATCCATTTGTAAGATCCTCTTGTCGAGAATTGTTTATATAAATTATTTTTTAAAGTCCTTATGACTCGCTCAACAATTGCAGCTTTCTTTGTGCTGTAAGTGGAATAATGATTTATATTATATTTTTTCATCAGGGCTTGAAAGTTTGTATTATAGAACTCCTTTCCTTGATCACTTTGCAGATTTGTTGGTGTATATGATGCCTCTACAATGATGCTTTTCATCGCATTAGTAACTTCTATACCAGTCTTGTTTTTTATGGCTTTGGTATAGACAAATTTCGAGTAACAATTTATACAGACCAAAATATAACGATAACCATCGTTTTCATCAGCATACTGTTGCATTTCAGCCAAATCAATTTGCCACAAATCTCTGTATCCTTTTATTATCGTGCGCCGTCTTACAAAATTTTTTCTAGCCGTTCTATGTAGTTCATTAACAATCTTGATTTTTTCTAGACTGGGCTCCATATTATTAATAATACTAAAGGTTTCAGATCGAAGGAAGAACTGAATAATATCATTAAATATTGAGCTTAATATATTATATCTTCTTCTCGTAATTCCTCTATGATTGACATAATTTCATTTTCGTGTCCAGTGTGACCGGCCATTTTGGAACTCCACAACAAGCGTAAACGATCCACCAACTCTTTAGCTTTGTTCCAGTAGACATATTGAAATTTTTTCGAAGATAATTTCTTTTTTGTGGGTAACTGTAGTTTTTCCGAGAGATTTTTTCTTGTAATAGTACCACCTAATTTTGTGCCCATTATCAGAGGTTTAATAATTCGTAAATATTTGTTCCATCTGGTCTCCCGTAAACCATCACTTTTTTTAAAATTGTTGTAGACAGCATTCGTTGATTCCAAAATTTCCTTGTACGTTGAAAGTACATTATCACTTAATTGTTGTTGTTCCTTGCCTACACTTGGGGGTGTTTTAAGAAATAACAAATCATAAAGTGCCGGTGATCCACCATATTCTGCAATATTTTTCCCTTTTTTGTATAAGACAATATTTCCATTTCGAAAACGCACCTCTAAATTACCAATAAAATTTTTGTTATGATCTGTTTTTGAACCAAAACGTACACCATATACAGTATCGTATAGAGATGGTTTCAAACGTAATCCTTTCAGGTGTGCGTTTAAAGTATCGGAAGTTGTGGTGTCAGCGGATGCGAGAGATGTATTAGTTGATGTCGAGGGTGTATCAAACACCGATTGGCTAATATCTTCTTTTGAAATGCGATGCTGCTGCTGCTGCTGCTGCTGCTGAATAGGTGTGGAGGTTTGAAAGGAATGTGTAGGTTGGGGAAAACCTGATATTTGAGTCGACTGCACTGATGTACTGAGACTATGTGGCTTTGTAACTGGATAATGTTGTTGCTGTTGTTGTTGCTGCTGCTGCTGCTGCTGCTGACGTTGCTTAACCACATCAGATATAGTTGTCAACGGCTTAGAAATGGGTTCGTAAAACTTTTCCAATTCCACAACATTAAACTCTTTAGCCGCTTTAATTTGTTTAAATTTTTTTCTGACGGCATTGGTAGCTTCCACTAGTTTACGTTTTAAGTCGATCGCGTTATTCATGATGTTAACAAAGGACGTTTCAACAATCAAATGAGCGTTTTCTCTTATTATTACAGTAATATATAGCTATCAAATCCTTTGCGGTATCTTCCCGATTTCACATCACTGTCTTTATCAATTACTAAAAATCCATACTTATTATCCCAACATTTTGAGCACATTTCTTGAAATTGAGTAAAAGTTAGATCCGGTGAAACGTGGTCGGAAAATATGTGTTTCATATTCAACTCATCTTGTTTAAACATAATAATAAAATTGGCGTTGTCTCGCACAAGCTGTTTAGGCACTCGCGAATATGTTTGCGCTAGGTAAAAGGAGTCGATATTTTTATGACGTCCCATGCTAAAGTACGATCTTATAACATCTTGTTTTTCACATATAACATCATCAAAGATAAATATAGAGTTTGGTTTTGCATCGGACGGTTCCACAATATTACTGGAATCACTAAAGGCATAGTAGCCTAAACCTTTGATGGGCGCTAAAATTTTCCTTAAATACTCATATTTCGGTTGATACAGAGATTTCGAGTAAATATAGACATTTTCGAAACGTAGCCCAAGGGGGTGTGTAAGCAGCGAAATCATGACATTAGTTTTTCCACAATTGGATGGACCAATTAACAGGCCGCGAATAGAGGAAGGAAGTAAAGGACCGTGTCTCTTCATTATCTTCTTTTCAAATCCAAGTCCGACTTTTTCATCGAGATTGTCAATAGGAAGTTTTTGTTTAAGATCGATAACGCGCATCTTAGGAAAATTTGATATTTTATAGGCAATTTTTCACAAAAACTGTCATTCAGATGCCGAGCGTCAAACGAAGTGGACGGTCTCACGTTTCCAACAAAACTGGATACGGTATTGTGAATTCGTTAATAAATAAATTACCATTCGAGGTACACATTCCTGGTTATCAATACTGCGGACCCGGAACAAAAGTAATAAAACGTGTGA
Organism: Diaprepes abbreviatus; assembly: GCA_034092305.1. NCBI lineage: Eukaryota > Metazoa > Arthropoda > Insecta > Coleoptera > Curculionidae > Diaprepes > Diaprepes abbreviatus. Next base: position 2,905,503 of record JASJET010000091.1, on the reverse strand, counting down.
CAAGAGGTGATCCAGGCATTAATCCTTTGGATACCGCATGCAAAAAACACGATTTAGCCTATTTACATAATAAAGACAACATAAGTGCGAGACATCGAGCGGATTACGAGCTCGAACAAAGTGCTTGGAATAGAGTAAAATCGAAAGATTCCAGTTTAGGTGAAAAAACAGCAGCTTGGTTAGTTACAAACATTATGAAAGGAAAACAACGTTTTGGTATGGGTGTACCATCATCATTATCAACAAAAAAAACATCTAGTAAAGGCACGCGTCATACAAAAAGGAAAGGTGTTAATAAAAATCGACATGTTCGGAAAGCCAGTTTCGGAACAGCTATTCGACAAGCAGTTCGAAGGGAATTATTAAAAGCCGGAAGTAAAAATGTGTTGGAAAAAAATGTCATGAATGCATCTAAAATAGCTCTGTCGGCAGCACGTAGATCGGTAAAAGCGGCAGGTGGCAAAAGGAAGGTTCGTACACCGAGAATAATACCGATTCCTAAAACTGGTGGAATATTACCATTAATACCAATTTTTGCCGGGTTATCGGCTTTGGGTTCATTAGCCGGCGGGGCAGCGGGAATTGTGCGCGCCATAAAAGCAGTAAAAAAAAGCAGCGAAGATAAAACCGGTGCCGGCCTGTATTTAAAATCGAAAGGAAATGGTTTGTTTCTAAAGCCATATCGTAAAGGTATGGGATTATTTTTAAATCGTAGATCAAAAAACTAATTGAATCCCTACCTCGAAGACCACTATCTAACATCGATATAGAAAAATATGCCAAAAAGAAAAGAATAGGACACTTTCGAGGCGTTTATATGAGGGATTTATTACCTAGACAAGGTCCTCGACGTTACGAAGCAGCAATAGTGAATTTGGATAGTACGCGTGGTGCAGGGACTCATTGGGTAGCTTATAGAAAAAATAATTCTAAAGTAACATATTATGACAGCTTCGGCGATTTACCCCCACCGATCGAATTGGTACGATATCTACAAACGGGATCGGAACCATCAAAAATTATTTACTATACATACGATCGTCAGCAGGATTTTGGAACAGTCTGGTGTGGACATTTGTGCTTAAAGTTTCTTGTCGAATCATCAGCGTAAAAGATGTCATCATCATCATCGTCACCATTAACACCGCAAATGGATCGCAATAACTATACTAAAATGTTGCAATCACTGAAAGCATTTCATCTAGCCGGTGGATTAAGGAAAATGACCGTGAAACAGTTAGAAAACATGCCCAAGGAAGTAATGATTGCATTAGCCCCAAATGAAATTCCATTCGTTTGGGAAAAGTTGCCGGAGCACCTTAAAAGCGATATCGATATATTAAAATATCAGTGCGGTTGCAAACATTATTTCAGCAGCAGCAGCAGCAATTTAAACGAGGTTATGACTGATGAGGATCTTACGGCTAGAAAAATATTTTGTTGTTATTGCAAAATCAGCGATGTGCGCATAAAAGCAGAAAATAGCATAAAAACATCACTATCTAATGCAGTGAGAAAAGGTGTGACGATGAATCTTTTTAAATGTTGCCGCTAAGAATAAAACCGAGATGTGTGATGTTTTAATGGTTAGTCATGTCTTATACGTTCACACTAACAGGACACTCGAGCGTCTTAAGCGCCGATTTTTATCCACCAGTCGAATTAAATAGAGAAAACAACTATGGTCTGGCATTGCTGGGATTTTACACATACAATTCAATTTTTAATGTGGACGAAAGCAACAATAAGTTTGCCTACATGAAGGAGGGTTACACCACCGAGCCGATACAATTGCAGATTCCACCTGGGGCCTATGAAATAGATGAGATAGGTAAAGCTATGTTGGAGGCTTTGAGGATTTCAACTGAAGAAAAGAACGATGGAATCTTTTACTTGGTTGCTAATAATAATACGCTGAAATGTGAACTGAAATCCCAATATACTATAGATTTCCGGGGAGAGGCGAGTATCGGTAAAATGTTAGGATTTAATCATACAGTGTTAAAAAGAGACAAAAAGCACGAATCAACCGAGATGGTGGAAATAATGAAAGTACGCATCATACGCGTAGATTGTAATATAATTTCCGGAGCATATATGAATTCGGTGGAAGGTCATACCTCGTTCGAATTCGATATCGACGTGGAGCCCGGTTACAAAATCAGTAAAGAACCACAAAATAATATTTATATGCCGTTAATGCCGGCAGGACGTCAGTTTATCGACAACATTACTCTTCGCATCTTGGACGATAGCGGTGATCTAATCAATTTTCAAGGCGAGAAAATAATCGTGAAATTGGAACTGAAGAAACTTTCATAGAAATGGGTTTTTGCTTCAATCGTCAATTGTGTGTGCTGTCGACTAAGATGGGGGAACCGCCGAAACATAATAAAAGTAAAAGAAGAGTTAACGTCAAGGTTAGTCGTCGTCCAGACGTTAGATCACAAACATCTCAACAGTTATCTGCCGAAGACTATAAATTTTTAAAATCAATCGGTCTTAAAGTGCGAAAATGATTTCCACCACCAGCGATAAAATAGAGGTTTTCTCCGAGCCCATCTTGGACAATTCCATTATTAGTCTAGAAGAGCATACGTATAAACCATACGGATCTCCATCATTCAACAATTCGGATGAAGTCCGTATCCCCATTAATTTTCAAGATATTATACTGGATATCGCCGAAAGTTACATATATATCGAAGGAAAATTTAAACCCATAGACGCAACGAAAAGATGTTTTTTATCAAATAATGCCCTCGCATTTTTGTTCGATGAAATTCGCTACGAGATGGGAGGTGAACAGGTCGCCGTGGTTCGTAAACCTGGAGTTACGACGACATTAAAAACCATGGTTTCATTCGGAAGTTTGCAACAAAGATCTCTCATGACGTGCGGATGGGGTCTCGACGAAGCAAACCAAGATATCGTAGACACGGCAAGTAACGTATTCTCCGGGAAATTACCCTTAAAATATCTTATGGGATTCGCCGAAGATTACGCAAAAGGTGTTTTCAACGTAAAACAAGAGCTTATTATGATTATAGCTCGCACTTTTACCAATTGTTACGTCGGCGAAGTAGAGGCAGAAATTAGTATCGACAAAATCGAATGGAAAATTCGTCACATCATTCCAGACGACAAGCAAAAATTGAAAATACTGTCTCGCATTAATAAAGGAGGAAACAATGCCAGTATTCAAATGGCATATCGTAAATGGGATCTGTACGAATTACCAGCTTTAAGGCAAACATCTTCCGACGTGTGGGCCTTGAGAACGAGTACAAGTCTGGAAAGACCGCGCTATATAATCGTCGGGTTTCAAGACAGCAATAATTGCGACAAGAAAGAAAAAAACGCAACCCAGTTTACCCACGCCGACGTATGCGACATTAGACTGTATCTGAATTCAACCGTTTATCCATACGAAAGATGGAATTTAGATTTCGCCAAGAAACTGTACGCAGCAGCCTATTACAATTACGAAAACTTCCAAAGCAGCTACTACGGGCGCGAGATAAACGATCCGATGATAACGTTCGCGGAATATATGAAAAACCCCGTTTTTATTATCAATTGCAGTCATCAACCAGAGGCGATTAACTCATCGACAGTGGATGTAAAATTGGAGTTCCAAACGAGAAAGAATAAATTCCCCAAAGACACTAAAGTGTACGCATTAGTTATTCACGACTCATTTTTTAGTTATAATGTATTAAACGGTTCGGTGACCAATAAATCTATATTTTAATGTATCTATTATATGTAACACAAAATAATGTTCTTGAATCAATAAATTTGTAATGAGTGAAGTAGTAGTTTTATATTTATTTGAAACCCAACCAAAAAAAAAAAAGCTGGCGGAAAAGCCCGCTCTTTAAGAAAAGAGTATGGGAATTTAGAAAATGGTGGTTTATTAAGTGGAAAAAAGAGCTTAAATAACACAAGAAAAAATTTTTAAGGCAAAATATGAAAACAACGATTTAGAAAATTTGTAGGAAAGTGACGGTTAGGAATAGGGAAAAAAGTTATAAGAAAAAATTATAGAGGAAATCGAGTACTATAAGCAAGCATTTTTCTCGATAGTAAAAACGTAAAAAAAATTTTTTTCAAAAAAAAATTGAAAAATGGTGAATGCGCGCCAAAGTTGAAGTTTTGGAGCAAAATGATATTAGGAAATTAGAAAGAGAATTTTTTTCTACATATGGTAGTACTTTTCAAAATTCGGAAAGATGAAATTTTAAGAAAAGGGTTATAGTAAGTTAGTAATTTGGATTTTTTAAAGCGCTGTAGCTCGGGAAACGTTCAAGATAGAAAAAAAATAAAAGCACTTTGATAGCCCAAAATTTTGAGGAGAATGCGATGGTGTAAAAAAAATTATAATTTTTTTTTTTTTTGAAAATGCTGAATACGCGCTAAAGTTGAAGATTTAGAGAAAAACGGTATTGGGAAATTAAAGAGAGAACTTTTTTCTACATATTGTAGTATTTTTGAAAATTCGAAAAAATGAAATTTGAAAAAAAGGGTTATAGAAAGTTAGTAATTTGAATTCTTTAAAGCGCTGTAGCTCGGGAACCGTTCAAGATAGAGAAAAAATAAAAGCACTTTAATTACCTAGAATTTTGAGTAGAATACAATGGTGAAAAAAAAATTTGGAAAATCTGAAAAATGACAAAAAATTTAGACGAAAAAATTGAAATTCTCGAGTTATGAGGCTAGGGCCGCCGAACGGGAGTATGTGGAAGTTGTAGGGGGAGGTTTTTTTTTTTTTTTTTTTTTTTTTTTTTGCATTTTTTGTAAATATGTAGCAAAGTAATGGTTAGAAATATCAAAAAAATTTATTTGAAAAAAATGTAGAGAAAGTCTAGTACTATATGCTAGAAAAGTGGAGGGGGTAGTTTGTGTCCATACCAGAGATACGGTGAGTTATAAAATCATATTATTCTCAAACTTATATAATGCATATATGCACTCCACCTTACCCCCTCCAACTTTTTGAATGTATATAGAGGCCGGTATTAGAATTATTTCATCATTACACATTCGATCGGCAAGATGGAAGATATACCAAAAAGGATCATTGGCATTGTCAGGCCATTCGTGCCCGGCAAAATATGCAAGTGTGAGGAGTGCGGGGGTACCGCACCAGGAGCGGCACCTTCGGCACCGCCTGCAACGCCGACACCACCAGCGACGACGACGGTGCCGCCAATGAGAAGACCAAGGGCTGCACCTAGGTCGGTGTTAATATCGTTGGGTATTACTCCACGGTAGGCACCCCACCCTCCCCCCAGACCCTTTTAGGGCCACAAAAACGGTCCTTTTCAGGACCACATTATATTTTGATCGTAGTTTAGTAATCGTCACTTATGGGGCGAGATATTCGTTTAACGACGATTTGTCTCGTAGCTTAAGTGCCAAGTTATATGCTTGAGAACCTATGAAAATGTTAACAGTTCAAACAAGGTTTCTATTATTTTTTTTTTTGTAATGTATTCTT